>WTSP01017472.1:13596-38111 GCA_025331215.1 Actenoides lindsayi | reverse complement strand
CTTGACACCCACCCTGCAGATATTTGTAAACATTAATAAGATCCCCTCTCAGTCTTCTCTTCTCCAGGCTAAACAGCCCCAGGGGTCTCAGCCTTTCCTCATAAGGGAGATGTTCCAGGCCCTTCATCATCTTTGTAGTTCTCCGTTGGACTGTCTCTAGTATTTCCCTGTCCCTCTTGAACTGGGGAGACCAGAACTGGACACAATACTCCAGATGTGGTATTATATTCTAGTACATGTCTGCTGGTGTAATGCTATCATTTCTGATTTTATATCACTGCAGCACCTTTTCTTGGGTAACAGGATAAAAATGTAAAAAGAAATATTTCTAGACATTCTAGTGAAATGGTTACTTTTCTGTATCAAGCTTGAAGAGTGACTATTAACTATGCAGTTGTGTCTCCTTTTCCCTGCCCTTATATCATATTTCCCAGAATCAGCTCAGCCCACGTGCAGGACAGTAGTCCTTGCAAAATTAGTTCTTGAAGATGCTTCCGCATGATCTGGGAAGACTTAAAAGCCTGATGAGATAGGGAAGTGAGCTCAGCATATCTTAGATAAAATGCCAGGCCACATGGGGTTCTGATGGGACAGGTTTTGTCATGCACCTTAGCTGAAACTAAGATCATGTATATTACTTTCATAAGATGACATATATAACAAGTCATTGTGGAAAACTGCAAACCTGCAGGTTTTAAATAGCTCGCCTTCACAGCTCAGTCACTACTAGGTTGATTTGTCACTTTTGGGGCCAACACCCCCTCAGTTTAACACTTAAAAAATATTAAACCAGTTAACGATGTGCAGTGAAATTCCTTGCCATGCAAGCTAAGAAAATCAGAGCGAGTAGGAAATCTCTCTACAGCTCTACTAAGTTTTTAAAACCTGCCATGAGGACTGAAGACCAGGTAGAGCCTTAACCTGAGGCAAGCTGAGCTCCCTCAGATGTCATGAATGGAGGTCTGACTTTGAATGCTGTGGGGACAGGGCAGGGGCTTTGGGTTGGTTTGGGTTTTTTTGATAGAAAGGAACCATGAGGTTTTTAGGGGGAAAATGTTATTAGATGAACCTATGCAGCACATCGTTTGTCTGCAGGAACTAGTTGCACTGCTTTTCTCTGTTCATTGTTAAAGTCAGAGTCTGTGAAAGCTGTTGTGTGGACAGGTATTATGGTGTAAGAGCATCTATTTTAAGTTCAGTAGCATCAATTCCTAACAGATGCAGGCTGTGCCCAGAGATGAGTGTCAGAAGAGTCCTGCCAGCAATGTGCAGCCCCTAGCGACACAGCCTAACAGGACCTTGGTCCACAGGCACAGCTGCACCAGCAGGTCTGCTCTTTTACCAGTCAGTTGTTTCACCTGGGGGAGAGGTGGGTGGGTTGACCATCCTGGTGCATCTGAAGCTTTCAGCTTTGCTGGTGCTGTACCAACCAATGCTTCTGCACTGGTACAGCGTTTCTAGCAAGGGCAAGTGCTGAGCTGAACTAAAGACTTTCCCAAACAGCCTGCTGTACAGCTTTAATTACACAGGTTTTTTTTTTAAAAGAAGGATACACACATACACATGCCTCCCTGTGTGTGTCTTACAACTCCAGCAACCCCTGGATAACTTCCTTGTTTCGACAAGCTCACTATCTACTCCACGGCCGTAAATTACACTGGTGAAGACAACCCAAGTCTAGACAAGTCTGAAACTCCTAATCTTTCCTGAGAGTGAAAGCCTGCCCTTCAATGTCAAGGCAGTGCATGCATTATTGCTCTGTGTAGTCCTACCCCTCCCGCTTTCCCTTACCTTTTCTTCATTGCTCAGAATCCCTTTGTAAGTTCTCCATTTTGAGTTGTTATTCCTGTAGTTCATTGTAAATGTCTTTACATAGAAGTTAAAATTCATCATAGTGGATCCAGAACCAGTAGTCTTAATCCCTTTTAACAAAATGAAAAATACATTTTCATTTGTTAGATGTCTTTTTTAAAGGAACATTTTCAGCTGCAAACACAGAAAATGATTCAGAGAATTTAGAGCAACAGAATTTTTAACAGAGCTCAAATTAATGACTCCAAAAATGGTAATTTCTTTGTGATGTTATGTATCAGCAGTCTTTACATCTTTAGCAGCAACTGCAAAGTACATTTCCACAACTAAACCAGGACTTGCAAACATGAATGTCTTTCACCTGGTCCATTATTTCAAAGGCTATTACTATAATGTTTCTTAATTAATCCAGAACTGCATCATTAATAGGTCCTAAGCAATCATTTATAATTCATCCAGACTCTACTGATCCCTCTGTAAATACTTTGTTCTGAGCCTACAGCATGTTTACAGATCAGGCATGCACGACAGTTGAGTCCAATCCTCTACCCCTATAGGAAGACCAGTCTTATAAATAACCATGATTTCTTAAATATGAAAATAATATTACACAATGCAGAATATTTCATTACATTTAATGAAAGAAACATTGCATTACTCCATTATTAGCTCTTCAATTGCATTCAGTTTCTTCTCCAGCTGAAGCCCCAGCTTCTAATAACCAGAGTGTGACATACCTGTTATTCTCTTCTTCTCTCCCAGGTCTATCTCCAACCACTCACGGGTGCTGCTGTGGTTAGAGGCCCAAGCCAGTCCTGGGACTTGAAGCCAAGCCTTGTCAGGAGACCACTGGAATAGTTGTCCAAATTCGTTGGTCTCCTCCCAGTAGGAAGATGCAGTAACCTGGCTCTTGGAGAGGAATCCCTCTTCCAGACTGAGAGACTTATTGCAGCCTAGGAGTCCCCACACAGACAGACAGAAGGAGTTATTTTGTGTTTTCACAGCATATTTTTACATTAGGCTAGCAACATATGATGAACACCCACAACAGCAAAGTCAGATGTTGGCTAATCAAGAGACAGCCTGATGCTATCCATTAGCTGTAGTCTGCCAGTCAATTTGTAGTGGATGATCCAGTACCAGAGTGCTGCAGTCCTTTTCCTTTACCAACTCAACTCCTATGTACATGACACCTTCTAACTACAGTTACTATTTTTGCCACTTCATTTTTTAATTTCTCCAGTTTTGTCTCATTCCTGTGAAGACTTCTTATATTTTTTAATTTTCCTTCTGAAACATTTATGTTTTGAGATTGGCATTAGCTAATCTTGCTGTACAAAACATTTCTCAGATGAAGGCACTGTACTGAAAGGAACACTTTACTGTAAATATTTCATGAGTCTCACCTGCAATTAGGGCTAGGAAAGTTACTTATTAGAGAAGCTCCTTGATACTGCTGCCAAGAGGTGATATCATGATGATAATAGCTGCAGGTAAGTATTACAACTCCACCAAAAAACCCACAAAATTTCTGCACATCAAGGTCTTCAGAGAAAACAGGCCAGTGGAATAAGGTTTCAATTAAGTCAAAAATAATTCCCTGGCACTTTCAAAGGCCTATACATGCTCTACAGTTTTCAGTGGAATAGTAAATGATTTTATCTCAGATGACTGAAATATAATTCAAGTGAACGAGCGCGAACTTTTCCCCCTTCTTTGCTATGTTTTATGCAAATGAACAGCTTGACAGATTAAAGACGCATTTGCATCTTGGAAAGTCATAAACAAAAACTTGTTCTGTATCAGCACAGTGTAAATATATTTTCATTCCTCCTATGTTTTCATTCTCTTCTGGTATAATGAAGATGGAATATATAAATGTCTGAAGAAAAACTGCTTTCATTTTCTGCTGCCCAAAGTACATGAAAATGGGATTATCTGATTGCCATTTTTCATGTGCTGGTACCAGAAATGTAACAGCAGAACACTGTTTCTGTTTCTTGTCTACGTGTGTATGACCTATTCCTACTCTGTGGTTTTTTTCTAGCTCACTTAACATCCCTTCAATTTTTTTTTATTCACTTACCAATTAAAAAAAAATTGCTGTCCTAAAATATCCTTCCTAGACACAGCCTGATATTCTCCTGATTACTTTTCAAACCTTTTACAGAAAAAAAATCTTAAATAAAAAGGTGAAATTTGAATAGCTAAAAATAAAGCCATTATTCTTACCATTTGAAGTAAATATAAACCGCTTATCTGACAACGAACCACTGTAAGAAAAGAAAAAGGTAATTCAGCCTTTCAGGAGATGGTAACAGGAATGCTGAGGTACAGTTTCAGAATCACTGTCTATCTAGTAAAATATCTCTACTACATAGCTGCTTACTTTGCTGGTTGGTTACTGACCCCAATAAGAGCACTCTTGTGGATCTCTTACTGAATTCAGATCAGTTTTTTAATGGTTTTGAGCATTTGTTATGCTTTAAAGTGACTCCCCATCCTATCAGCCTGTTACTCTTGCAGCGTATTTCTTCTGCTTTTCTTCTCTGCAAAGGCCCTGCATCGCTGTGGGAAAGCTTTCCCCTCCTGCTCCTCAGACCAGCAACATAAGAGCATTCAAAAGAGCCAGGATGGGGAAAGCCAACAGGGCCTGGAGCTACTGGCGGTGCACTGCTCCAGCACTGGGCCCAGGTCTCTTTTCACCTACAGTAGCTTAAATTAGAGCAGCTTCACTGAAACCAATGACTTTTTATTACTCTAAAACCACATCTAGTTTGAAGAAAATCCAGCCTTAAGCACTGTGAAAGAATTACACTTGATGGTAACTAAACAACGCCAGCTCTGGCATTTCTGCTTGGGCTACAGGTGTGTCATAGCCAGACTGAATGGAAACTACTACTCATTTTAATCTGTGTAGGAACAAGTTCTGTTATAACCATGACCAACAGCTCCCATCAGGAATGGTTCTTTTTGCTCCATTGCCATGACCACATCTATGGCTCCCCTCTTTTTCCTCCTTCTGACATGAACTGTTTTGCTTCAGGAGAAAACCATTTTCTTGGGCCACTGCATAGAACCCTGCACAAAGCAGGACAAGATAAAATCACCACTTTAAGGGAAAGCTGAGCTTTCCTTGGCCTCCCATGGAGCCACTTTGTGATTCCCAATGAGATGCCCCTGAGGTTTCATTCCAGAAGTGATGACTCTGATTGGCTGCCTAATAAAAATAAAAGCCTGTGTCTTAAAATGAAATTAGTTTAGATTTCTTGAAAATCTGACCCCTTCAATGTCGCTTTGATTAGCTACATGCATCGCTTGCCCCTTTTGAAAAGCTTTGGCCAGCATGACTGAGCAGTAAAACAACTTCTGCACTTAAGCATCAAGACAGCTCCCTTTCAAGCTGCCCTTTGTTGCTGGCCAGGAAAATTTCCCCCAAGGTACAGTCTGTGGGCTAACGGTGGTGCACCCAGATGTATATTTTGAGAGCACTGCAAATGGAGAATAGGAAAGTGGTCCCATGTCAAGGTCAATAAAAACACTGCTGCTTCTTGTCACTGAGGGAAAACTAATGACTACAGGCAAACAAAACCCTTCAGAGATGACGGGGAGCACTGGGAGGGAACTGATTTATTTGGGCATGTAGGCGGTAGAGTAGCTAGAAGGAGAAACTCAAGCCCACTCTCCCTCCCACATCTTTTCCCCAGGCAACCCTCAGGGGCAATCAGATGTGCTCTGCTCACTTCAAACCAGTTTGACATTACAGCCAAAACTATTTTTGCTTTCTTAGTGAATGAAAAGCAAACCATTTCAAGAGAAAAGAAGAAAACAAACACCTATGGTGGTCAGCAAAACCTACCCAAACCAGAAATCACAGTGCTCCTCAAACACTTATTTATGAGATAACGCTTCGTAGTAAAAAAGCCACATAGATCCCTTTCAAAGAGAGGGATGCAATCTTAGCAAAGAAAGGGAGGAGGTTAGCATTTCTAAGGTCTATAAAGCTATGAAATCAAGCTGAAATATTTCTGCTATAATTCTGCAAGTCACTGAAGAGGACAAACTAATTCAGTAAGTGGCAATTCATCAGTTTCCTAATGTGACAGGTGGCATTTATCACAGAGATTTCACTTTGTCCTTTAAGGGATGCCATCATCCTGTGCTCTTTTTCCTGACCACCTTCAGGATCCTGCCTCATCAACAGTATTGGTGGCAGGACTGCATGGCAGACCTGTGCCAATAGCTCTGCAAAAAAACAGAATGCTGCTTCCCATAATAAATTTCTGTTAGCAACGAATACTTCCCCCCCCCGCCCCCCCCGGGTGAGTCTCAAGCAAGCTTTTTACAAGCAGTGCAGGTTAACCCCAAATCTCATCTTTCACAATTCATGAGCAAGTGTTCCCTTGCATTTTCAAACTCAAATGATTTCATGTGCATAGACATACAGTCACAGGCTGGGTTACATTACCAAGTTAAACTCCCATATATTTGTACTGAGGTATCAGAACTGACCAATAAATCCAGCCACTTGATCTTCATTATAGCACTTGTGGGTGCAGGTCCACACATGGATCATGAGAACTGAAAACCTCACAGTTGCTGAAGTGTAACAAGCGCACTGAAAAATGGAGTTAGGGCGGCTAAGGCCAGCTCTGCGGGCTGGTGAGCAAGCGAGCCATAATTCCACTGTCACATTACAACAGAAATATCTAACAGCTCGATGCACTCCAGCAGCAGCTTTTGATGATTCTCAAGTCACTAAATAATTTAAACCTTTAATTCTGAAATCCACTGTAAGTGAGATTTTAAAAAACTCGAGTAAACTTATTTAAGGGTGCCTAAAAAGCTCTTAAAGCACTGATGTTCAAGCACCAATATATTCTCACCAGCACTGGAAGCCTGGAAGGGCACTTTTCATCTCTCCTTCAGGTAAATGGGAGTTTTCCTACTTGATGTAATAGATACAAGTTTGCTTCTCTGTGGGTGCTTCTATTACTCATATGAAATGTATAGGATATTTTGTGAATAGCAACATTAAAAGGAAGTTTGGCAGTTAAGGTGATGGGTTAATTATGCAAACAGTGTTTTTCCCCAGTACATGTACATTTGCTGTCTTATATGCTTCATTCGTTGCCCACTAGCTTTTGTACTGTGAAAAAAAAATACAAATGGGAATCCCAGCTGCCTTTCATTATAGTATTTTATATCCTACTGTCTGAGTTACTCCTGGGATCCTTAAAGATCATGAACATACGAATGTATGTAAATGGTTCTGTAACATCTTTAGATAAGGCAAAAAATATTTAAGTTAGGGTTTCACTAAGCTGACCTGAGTGATGGAAAGAATTTGTATTACTTATTTTATGGAGGGGCTTGGTGCCTGAGCTGAGATCTCAGTCTTGCTTTTCCTGAGACAAGTTTATAATCATTTTGTTTGGCAATTAACTTTCAAGAAAAATAGAAAATATTTAGGCTTTACAGGCTTTGGGATAGTGCTCTGCATGTTACCTAGCTTTGGATAATCCAGTTCTATTATATATAAAGCATTTCAATCTGTGCTGAAGTTTAAGCACAGCAAGATACCAGATGAATGTGTTGGGGTTTTTTTCAAACGCATGAAACCATGTTGAAAAATTGTCAGGAAGGTGTGGAGAAATCCTGAGGAAAACAGGAAAAAAAGTATAAAAATTAGCTCTCTCAGGCTATGGGACTAAGGAGATTTCCCTTCCTACTAAAAAAAAAAAAATAAAACCCTCATGTAAAATCCAGATAATGTTTGAAAATGAAAAAAATATAAACCAACAGGAATGGCAGAGGCAGTTTCTGGAAGGGCTTACTGTGCTGGATAGAGATTAGAGAATTTATTTCTACTTTAACAACAGTACAATTAAAAGTCAGCAGATAAGTGGTAAATACAACACCCTTACTATAAATACTCTAAAAGAGAAAAACTCTGAACGTGTCAAAAGCACAGTGTTTAAGAAGTTGTTCATTAAATCCCCTATGGCTCAACGGCACTTTTTATTTATTCACTCTTCCTAGCTTTTTTTAAACTTTAACATGAATTTAGCATGATTTTTTAGCACGTCGACCAAAGGTGCTTGTTGCAGAGCACCGTACTTTCGTGTATCTGCTAACAGAGTAATTTGCAAATATGTTTTGGAAGGAATAGAAGAAAAGAGAAAAAAAAAATAAAAGAAAATGGTATAAAGCCACTGTAAACTTGGAACCTTTTCCTATATCCAACGCCAACATCATTTTAACAAAGCCATAGAAAGAAAGTCCAAAAGCCACTAGACTCACACCTCACATCTTTTCCTCCCCCAAAAAGCGTCCCCCACCTGCTTCCGCTGCCCTGGGCAGTGCACTGTGTCCCGGAGGGGGTTGCTCCCGGAGCCAGCCCCGCCAGCTGTACTCACTCTTGCGAGGGGACGCCGTTGGCGACGCCTCCTTCGTAGCGGCTGATGCCTTTCTGTTGGGTGACGCTGATCTGACCGCCCAGCTCGTCCGCGATAACGCCCGCATGGATCGCCGACTTGCACAGCAGCGAGGTCTGAAAGGCAGGAGCCGGCAGAAGCCAGAGCTCAGAGGATCACGCTGACAAAGCGCTAATGCTTTCACTTCCGAGCCACTACTGTACAGGTGTTACAGCTCATAAAATCCCACAAAGGCTCAAGAGGGATAAGCAGCAGGGGAGGGGAAAAGAACAGTAAGCTTTGAAAAAAAAAAAAAAGTTTCAAAAAATCATCCTTTTTTTTTTTTTTCCACATGAATCCTAGAATGTTAGGGGTTGGTAGGGACCTCTAGAGATCATTGAGTCCAACCCCCCTGCCAAAGCAAATAATCTGCTTCTGAACAGGTGCTGCAAGATTTTAACCTAATAAGTATTGTGTCACTCCTCAGAAAAGCAAAGTCAAAGGCAAGGCAACTCTTCTTTGAAAGAGAAAACAGTAATTACTTGATGGACTTGCCTGAAGGCAGACCTATCTATTACTGTGCCTTAGGATCTGAGTCCTGGCATACATTAGGAGATTTGGCTATGTATTGACTAGCTTCTGCTGGGTTTTACTCATAGTCCATTTGTGAATATCTCAGGTGGAATAACACTGCAAAATACAGGCAGGACAACTTGTGTGCCAGCTTGGTGGCAATAACGTACCCCTGGGCTAGGGCAGAGCAGAGAAGGGCCAGTGGAAAGGTGCAAAGGAGACATTCCCAGGGGCTGCTGGCAGAGATTGGTCTCCTTGACACAGACCCAGATGGGCCTACTCAACAAGCTGGGGTGCAGGGTTATCCCTTCCAAGGAGGGCTGCAAGTGGTGGTGACACAAAGGCAGCAGGTGACCAGGGGAGCCCTGCAAATTCTTCCCATCAGAAAAGCTGAATCCCCTTTAACAGCTCAGGGAAAATTTCTTTCAAAAATTCCTCAGTGCAGATAAGATCTGCATGAGGTCATGCCATGTGCTGCTTTTCTTTCCTAATCACCCAAACGAAGGGCAGGAATAACTCCAGCTAATGAGAATGCAATGTGGCATTTCTTTGTTTCTTCAGCTCTGCCACTTTCCAGGCTGGAGCAGTGTGCTTGAATAACTGGATGAACAGGTTAAACATGAACACTGACTTTCTGGAAACTCAGCAACTGCTATATTTGTGATAGGGTGGGATTTTGCTTTAGTGCTGTGATTAAACTTACTCCACCATGACAGACGTAAAGATTTCACAAGCATGACAGGAGAATGAGGTGCAAAGAGAGGGCAGAGCACTGTGTGATATGAACTGTGGATAAATGCAACCAGTCGGGCAACTGCTTTGCTTTAAAGAATGAGCAGCTAAAACAACCCAAGAGGTTGGTAGTTATCAGTGGGATGTGATTAGGCAGTGTATAATATTTATTTCATCTCAAAGCAGATTGCTGGGATACTGCAGACACAATCTTCAAGAAAATCCACATTATGGAAATGTTTTTTGTTTTTCCTACAAGTGATAACTTTGGAAAAGAACACACATGGACAAGTAAAAGATGAAGTTACAGGAATATTTAGTACATCAATGAGCACTGCCTTAAGAGGGACAAACTCTATGCAGGGTTTTTCCAGAAACCATAAGTCAGTAAGTGTATTTGACAATCAGTGGACTTTATTCGCACACAATTGATTGGTCTGTTTGAAAAGTGTCTGTGTGCTTATAGACTGATAACACGCTCATATACTGATAATAAAAGGTATATCTAACAAGCTGGGAAGGATTACTGGCAAAAGTCAAGCAGCAGAAGTTGAAACCAAGTTGTGCGATGCACCTTTTTTTCTGTCTTTGTAAATATTCCCTCATTATTCCATGTACTTACATCTCTGTATCCTTCTCCAATATTCCCAGAAATGTCACCTGCAATGTCTCTGCAGCCAGCAGGACAGTATCTGCTGCAGTGAGAGAAGAGAGGCTTGTTTAAAATATGAACTGTAGTGATGAAACACAGAAAAAAACTTGTACAAAAGAAATGCTCTCAAACCAATAAATATGTTAGCAGTAATTTACGGCTGATGGTTTATTAGTGAGTCTAGGAGGTAAATAAATGGGGTGGACTGCACAGAGCAGCACACAAAGAACCAGAAAAGCAGTTTTGCAAGGGCATTTCTGTTTAATTTTCTTGTTCCAGAAATGCTACCACACAAGTTTTCAGCACAGACCAGATTAGAAGCCTATATGCACATCCAGACAGCAGGCAAAAAAAGCACAGTTTATTACCATTTCAAATCCGATCACAAAGTTCAAGGAAGCACGAAACGATAGCTTGTCCTTAGATAATCTTTTATCAACTAGGACATGATCTGCTTTCAGGAGCAGCACTGGAATTTCAGGCTACTTTGAATTTCAAAGTGGAAACACTCTTTACATATACCATGTATATGTATACCCGAATGACAATTGCTGAGAGCTCTGTAACTTAGTTCCTTCACATTTCTGGGCTGCGGACTTCCATTCTCCACTACTGCTTCTCACAACCAGGCCTTGGACAACATTTGAGCTCAAAAAAATTCACCTTTTCAGAAAACCAGGGCTCTACTTGCTTCATATGACTTTTGTTCTAACAAGTGGACCAGATGACAGAAACAGCAAAGTGAGCCAAAGCACAGAAAGCTGCAAACACTCTTTACCTGTATTCAGTCTTTGTGTAGTGGTTTGCTCTTTCCAAACAGGTGATTAGATCTGTGAAAAGTTTACAAATGTCAATCCCTAGTACAGGATGTAGAAATACAGACAGATATTTGGCTAAACATGAAATCACATTTAAAGACCTCTATGTATAATACTTAAAAATTTTTGTTAGATACAAAGCAACAGCTATGGTTTTCCCTCATTCTTTCCATTTTCCTCTCCTACTCTTCTTATCTTTTACACCTTCAACAAAGTTGCACAGACCCCCAGAATATTAAATGTAGGAATCAAATCTTAATCTCTCCTACCCCTTCATCCTATCATTCTATGGTAGATGCTGGAGCCCAGAATGCAGTGGAGCTTTGAGGAGAAGGCACTAATTTTCGCTTTCACTGGGCATGTATGGCAAAATGTCTAGATAAGATTTCAGCAGCTATTATATCTGGTTAATGTTACAACTGCTTCTTGCACACATGGTATTAAAAATATCATGGTTCATTCTAATCTGGAAATATTTAAGACCAAATGTTAAAATCTATGAGTGTAGAGAAGATAATAAAATAGGGGGAACTATGCCACTAATCCTTTAGTACTTTTGGATTTCACTTTACCTGGATGGTCACTGCTGGCATAGGACAACAGAAAGCCTCGACCTGACACGTGTGATCCACTCTCAAAGTGAATAGTTGCTTCATTGCTATCCAGAATGATTTCTTTGGGGACGGGCATCACATTACCACAGTATGGCCCTACAGACAGAACAAAGAAGATTTCAAAATTTTAGATGACATAATTAGGCTGGAATATTCTCATGATTAGCAAAGAGAGTTTCATAACATGCTCATTCTCCTTCACTACCAATCTAAATGTTGACAAAAGAGTTTTGGCTTCAGTCCTTTATGGGTATGAGCTCTAAAGTTACCCTGTCAAGGAGTGGCCAGGATCCAATTGTCTCTCCATGGTAGCAATTCCAGCATCCACATCTCTCATCACATAAGCCTTAAGAGAATGATTAAAGCCCTTTGGCCTTTGAAGAACAGCATGCTTACAACCAGCAGTAACTCATTAGAGAAAAGAACAGAACATTCTAAAGCAATCCAAGGGATCTACGCAGCGTCCCCTAGATAAACACTCCAGATGTGTACTGCTGTAACACAGCAGCCATTCATGAAGGGTTAAGATCACAAACAGGGTACCTGGTTTTCAAGGACTTGTGTACCACAGGCCAAATTGTTCTACAAGGCAGTACCACTTCACTCAGTAAATTCCTTCATTTATTTTCCTTTTAAAAACATCATCAGATCCTTGAAGTGTACAGTTCAAGTCTCCAGAGTTTTAAACAAAAAAGAGAGAAGGGACGAAGGGAGTGGGACAGGGCTTACACTGAATTAGATAAGGGGTTTATAGCTACCAGCTGCAGTATCTTGAAACAGTCTTTGGGACACGCCTTTCTTGTGACAGCAGACGTGCTTAGTAATTACATTTGCTTCTTCAGAAGTCAGTTCCTGAGAGGAGCTCTCCTTTAAGATTGCTGTAGTCTTTGCCCCCACCTTCTGTCACCACACCTGGGTGCAAACACTTGTCACTGGCTGCCCTCAGGCACAGATGATGCAGAAAGTCACAAGCGGTTCGGGGACACTTTTTTGAATATACGAGGATGCTTACAGTATAAACTGCTAAGAAGAGGTTTTTGTAAAATTGCAGGAAGGTTGTGTTTTTGTTTTTGTTTTTTCACAAGAGATAGAATGAACAAGACCCATTACAAGCCCTCAGCCTATCTGTTCTGTCGAGGTGAATGACAGCTTTTGTGTCCTAAAGCAAGTCCTTGGGATGAAAAATGATCACTTTGATTTTTCCTAGACTTAATTTTTTTGGTTGTGGCTACTTTAGGACAACTTGGAACTGACTTCTGAGATGCCAGAAATTACAGTCACAGCACGGCACAAATTTGATGAGTGATACCCTTCCTAAAGGGCTCCTTCTTCATTTTGCTTGATACTATTGATGGGGTCTTTCCCAAATGGGCCTTATAACAACTATAAGGCCAGCCTATGGAGTAGCTCAATTAGAGCCAACGACAGCCAGTTGTCAGCAGAATGGGGCAAATCAAAGGAAGTACTCTGTCTTTTGGCTTATGAAAATCATGCAGTGAAGCCAGGCAAGCAGAGAAACAAGAGATGAGTGTGACATTTCCCTGGAGTACTCGTATTGAAAAGGACTCACGACTTAAGAGAAAACAACGTTTATAAAAAGGGTTAAACAAATTGCTTAGGAAATGAACTTATCAAAAAGACAGCATCTGACACTGTGTCATACCAGACAACTGCACAAGTGATTTATTTGAGAAGGTCTTTTGTGTCAGATTGCAGCGGGAGAAGTAAAGTGCTAACTTAGATCAAGAGAGAGAAAGGGGAAGAAGACAGAGAGGCATTCCACTGCTTCAGAATAAAACGCCTGAGAAAGCTTTAGTTCTTTTCTTCTCTGAAGGACTGTCTCTACATATTTTCTCACAAGTGCTCTTTGGCTTTCTCCCTCACAGCAATTGGCAGTGACCTATCTGCTCTGTAGGTGTAATTTGGATGGCTGATTCACTCAACCACACACCGGCTGGATCGGGGCTATGTGTCTCCTCCAGTAGCAAGTCTACATACGTTCCAGATAATTATACAAACAAATCACATATGTCATAAGTAAAAACAATAAAATAAATAAAATAAAATAAAACAGTCTAGACACATAAAGTTGTATAATCCAAATGAAAGCCAAAAAAATTCAGAAACAATCAACTTAAGAAATCAGCATACAATGCCTAAAGACAGGTTTCTACTGTTAAGTAATAAATCCAAGAAGGGTTACCAGGCTATGATTATCTTCTGCCAAGAGCAGTTCTGGTGTACCAAGAGACTCCCATGGGTATCTCAAAACCTAGGGGGCCTAGGATTAATTTCTCAAAGGATATAGAAGCAAGAAACAGTATACACTGACGGAAGGAATAAGTTCCAAAAGTGTATCATTTTTCTACATAGGTTTTGAAAAAAAAACAAACTACAACAAAGAGGTATTTATTAATACCACAAAACATTCACTTGTTTTTTTGTTGCAATGTGAAGAAGCCTTACAAAATATTTCAACATCTTTCTTCTCAATAATTCAGGTAATACCATATCAACACTACACTGCCAAGTCTTCAGACTTGGCTGAGATCTAGCAGAGTTTATTTCTGTGCTATCACATATAGAAAAGAGCACCGAGAGGTAGGGTTTAGAAAAAAGTACAAGCATTACCTCCCCCTCTATTGCTGTTCTCAGAGAAACCAATCAGACACCGGTTTGGCTTAGGGGTTCTTTACTCCCTGGAAACACTAGAGCCATGTGCAGTCTGGTTTTAGGAAAAGGTGCTATTTCACTCTTTTCAGTGGTTATTGTGTTTAAAATGACCAGTGTAAGCACCTTTCTGATTTGATTTACCCGATAATATTGTTTTAGTCTTAGCAGCACCTCTCTCCATTTTGCCAGGTTTTTGCAGAGTGGCCTTTTTAACCTCGAATTCTCATTTCCCCCCTAATCAATTTATTTTACATTGAAGGTCTTCCAAGAAATTCTCCAGGGGGACAACTAGTAATGCTTATAAAACAAAACTAATTCAGGGTCAAGATAATTCTTTGGGTTCAGTTTTGACTTAATGAGATAATTTTATGCTTTCATCTGTTTTCTAATTTTTTTTAGAAAAAGAATGTCTTTCGGTTTTGACCACATGTACTCTTTCCTATGCTCTTCCATACAGCAGTCCTCCATTTCCTTTAATGTAAAGCCAAAGAAAGGATAGTCTTCCAGGTTCCGTTGCATTTCAGGCTTGTGGCATGCCTGAATTAGATGCACTTTCTGTATATACAGTAATGCCTAATAGATTCACTCTCCAATGACTTACCTCTTACCTTGAACATACATAATGAGATTTTTATAGACATTAGAAGATTAAAACCAATCAGCAACTGAAGACGTTAGACTTCATCTGAAAAGTCTATTTACTAGTCAGTATTTTTTTACTTGCAACTGAGGCAACAAAAATACTACTTTATGGTCTACTTTTAAAACTCATACATGCTCCCTGTGTTCTTTGTCCATTCCACCTAGGATTTAGTGATTTCCCCAGGCTGCCTGTATGAATACTGTACAACCATAATGGAGCAGAGGTATGGTATAGAAAGCCTTGGTTTGTGTCTGATATGAAAATGAGACACTTGTTTATAGGGCCCTGTTAACTTTTACTGCAGCATTTGGACTTGAGTCTGGATAAATATTTAATTCCTAAACCTGGGACTAAGCCAAAAGTTTTTTAAGATCCCTTTTGAGAACTGCCAGATCACGTTATCAGTTTTTCATCTTCTAATGCTAGTTGTGAGGTGGGTTGTTTTGCATATTCAGCTTGAAAAATGAGTCATGAATGCTGATCTCTCTCCCTGTTTCCTGTTGAAGTGACTTGGCTGGAGCTCTGCCGGGGAAAATAGGCAAGATTATTTGGTTTGTTTACTAAGAACAAAGAAAGAGTTTGATTTCATAAACAGATGTGTTACATGTCATGAAATTGAGTAGGTGTTCTCCATATTTCAGTATTACATCTAGATGCCAGGGCCTTTTCTTCTTTCTGTGTCCCATTAATGAGTTGACCCAACTGTGGTTCCGTCCGCTTTCTCCAGAATCTTTAATATATATAATTTTTTTAATTCTGCAGGAGATCTACTAGTGGCCATGGGATTTCAAATATGCCTCATTTAATATTCTCTATAAGTAAACTAACATTTAATACCTTTCTTCCAGAACTGCTGATCTCTTGGTATTGTTCCGATGGCTTAAGTGAAATACTTTTATTTTGGAACCACTGTCTCCAAGCAGTATTAACATCCTGCAAGATACACAGTAAATTGTCTCATGGATATCCTTTGGCTGGCTTCTCTGGATACTGAAGAGACTATTTTACGTGTTGTTTATTTTTTAAATGTTAGCAGTAGTCTACTGCTTTTGTCTTTTCCATAATAGTGTTGTTTTGCAAATCTGATGATCTTTACAGCATTGTCTGGCTTCACGAGGTCTAGTTTACTTCGGCTGTCAATGAGGCTCTGGCATATTTCCTGAGATTGCTTTGTTGAATTATGTTCCTTTATTTTTTCCACTTTCCTTAAGAAGTGCTGTGCCTAGAGGACTCTCTTCTCTCACACCAGCTGGCAATGCCTACATACCGTTTGTTTCTGTAGTTCCTAATACTTTCTGCCTCTTCTGTAAGGCTTTTACTTCCTTTTATAAGCAATAATTTCCCTTTTTGACTACTGAGTGTCTGGTTCACTATGCTTATTCTGCTTTCAAATTCCTGAACTTTGTTTGAAATCTGCAGTTTAATATTCACAGAGATCTTTAAGAAACTGAGTTTAGATGCCAACTCATGACATCCTCTGTTCACCAGGGAATCTTTTCCCTTTTTTGTCTTACTTGCAGAGTAAACCATGGCTGGTGAGCAATGATCCTATGGATCTGCCTTTCCTAATGCATTGTTAGGGGAAAACAATGTTTTAAATTATATTCAAAAGCCTTTTCTCAAATAAAGTAATTTGGAAGTACTTCAATAGCTGAGGAAGGACAGGGGATGTGATGAATGTAGATTATGCTTGGTCCACCTCAGAGCTAAAACCTCAGCCAGAGTGCATGTCTTTCAGAAACACCTCACGAAACCAGCAAGGATGTGTATTACAAAAACATCTACATTCTTGAAATTTGTCTCTATCCCCCATTCACACAAATGCTTCACTTTCATAAGCAGTAACTTATTCCTCTCCCCGAGGAGAGGTCTTCTTTGCTCCAACCCTGCCATGCACATGCACACGGATAACCAGTCACCCAGCAAGGACCTGTCAAGAGATGAAAAGTGCTGCTCTATGTCCTTCTTTGCAGGATGTAGGGAAGGTGGTGTTCAATACTCAGTAGATATGAGTTGACAGAGTAGTCAGGATGAGACAGTGCAGTTATTCAACACTTAACTCTGTGCAACATAGTCTAATCTTAGGCTGAGTAATAAACTTTTCACGTTTTAGGAAATAAACCCAAACAAATATAACTTTCAGTTAGTGTTTCCAGAAAGTTGCCAAAGACTACTATAAAGGAACTAAAAAGGACTCCAGGTAGAGGCTGGAGAAGTACTTACAATTTAAAAAGGGGTGTGTGTGTATGTGTGTGTCTAGGCCACTTGCATAGGCTGTAGGTCTGCCTGCTTGACCTCAGGTGAGATCTCCCATTTCTAACATGGATGTGGTTTTAGAGAAACCCAAAGACAGAAGAACAGCAATGGTGAGGAATCATTAGTAAAGAACTGTAGTTATTTAACAAAAACCACAATAAAATACTAAATAACCTTTATGCAGCTAAGAGGAAGAAAGAGTTCATTTGGTAAAGTAAATGCATGCATTTTTTGTTGCATAAATCTTCCCAAAGTTGAAACATTGGGATGCTGCAACCACTCAGGTGAAACCAAACTGTCTGAAGAGTTTTAACTGTTAAGAAACTGCTCAACTTGATCTTCAGTGAGAACTTGTCTGGGCATTTCCCTGCATTTCCTGAAATACCAGAAACAATACTGTATAATAACAAGTTTCCTTTGAGGGGCTAAAAAGAAACCTGGACACACCCTTTATTTAAGCAAGGCATTTATTACAATACAAAATAAGGCAAGACTGGTTCGATGAACCCCCTCAAGTCATAATGACAGGTAGGATGCATCTGAAGGCGCTTGGTTCTCCTGCACACACGCACGTGCACACACACACTGAGCAGCCATCAGACACGAAACAGTAAATGCTCTATTTGTCTAGCAACCCTTAGTGACTGAGTACAGGGAGGAGAAAGCATTTTCAGTAATTTCTCTATTTCTCACTAGTTACCAGCTGTAAATTATGCAGGAACAAGTTAACTGCACTAACTCTCCAAATTATTACTAGTCACTCAGCAGTTCTGACATCCACCCCAGAGGAACACATCAACCTCCTACTGACTGCAAGTGAATGTAGAAGTAAGTAGGCACTTATCTCTTCTTTCTTTAATCTATTTCACCAGTCAAGACTAATGATCATCTCACAAAATTAAGGGAAAAAATACTAAGCCATTAGTTGGGGAAAGAGCAGAAAAAAAAGCAAGAAAAAAGGGTCAAAAGAGGTACAGAAATCTGATAAAGACATGAAAAGAAGCTGACTAAAAGCAGTTCTTGTCAAACTTTTAAAACATTCATGTTACACCTCTGGTGGAAGTTTTGTTCTTGAGAACTACAGGGCTCACATGGTTAATCTTGTTTTCACATATCCCTTTAACTAATTAAAAAATCAGAAGCTCTTATTCAGAGCCCAGTATTTTTAATATGCTCAGATAATGCAATTAACTTGAGAAGAAAAGCATTTCAGTAAAGGTTGCACATTGTCTGCAGTGCCAAATCATGCTTCATATTAATTTTTATCCCAGATACCTTTTGTAGAACAAAAAACCCCCTGTATTTTCATCCAGTGCAAAGTTATGCCTTTGAAACAGAACATGATTATCTATTTATTTCTCCTAGAGACAACATGTGCAAATCTGTGCTAATATTTAAATGTTTGTCAGACAAAGGTGACTCAGTTTCACTAAATCTGGTGTTAGACTACCCTTGCTGACTGATGATTAATCTTTTCTCATCCAAGTCTGGATGCAAAGCTAACAGATTGAAAGAAAAAGCTCACTACAAGTTTGTTCCTTCAGTGAACACTGAAGAAAACAGTCTGGAGAGTAATAACCCAGAGACATGGTGTTCAGACACTTTATGTCTCCTGTTTTAGAGCTTCATTAAGATTATTTAGTGACCATCTTTTGATTGCAATATTGCAGAAACCTAAATGCAATGGCTGCCTTCACAGGTCCATCACATCTGAGAAGTATCAAAAGTAAAAAGAACTGTAGTATCTTGTTTGTGTCCCAGTTGAGCAGGGAGGCTTCAATAGATTGGCATACACAATGCTACTCACTTTCCTAGGAAGGAATTAGATTCATAGTACTCTTCTATCAGTCTACAAAATTTGAGAAATGCCCTGAACTTAAATGAAACCTGCTTGTAAGTGGTCTAATCTGTACGCACCGACTTACAAAAGTGAAGAAATCAATGTTATGGCTAACAAAAATCAACTAATCTGTTCATTTGTATATTACAGATTCCCCTTACTGCATGGACCATAAATAGCGCAAACACAAATTTAGTTGCTCCTTGCTGTATTGCATGAAAACCAGCAGAAGGTCATAATGATGAATGAATCACAGTTAAATATAAAGACAACATGTGGGAGAAATCTGAAAGGAAAAAGTAATACTTTGTTATCTGAAGATTTTTTTACACTCATTTTATCTTTACACACATAATCCCGTGTTTTGCATCTGAACAATTTTCTAGGTTTCAGATACTCTCCTTAATAGATGTTTGTACACATACCAACATTCACTTTGTTGTCCTCTGCAAAGTAAAGAACATGTTGATGTCTTCAAAAGTATAAGTCCCTTTGGACCTTATTAACTTATAGTTGCAAGCCTCTTAAATAAAGAGCAAAGGCTACTTGGCTAATTTGAAACATGAGTAATATTCACACTGATGGATTTTATACTTAGCTCTTTAGGTTTTCCTTTTTAAACGCAGGTCAAATAGAGAAAATGTGAAGATTATTTTTTAATTGATGAGATGTTTTCAATGCCTGCAAAATCTTTCCTGTTCTCCATAATCCTGTGAAAGAATTTTGACGGCAAAGGTCAGTATCTTCTTGGTCAAAGGTAAGATGTTGATCTGCCTGTAGACGTTCATGAAGAGGAGAGAGTTGCAAACAGGAGACCTGGGTTGAGAAACAGCTACCCAAAAGGGTACTTAGACTGAATGGGCTTAGCAGTGCTTACTCAGAGAGCTTCTTTTGCTTACATAAATGTGTATTAAAATCTAGGGCTGTAGCAAAACTATTGAAACAACTGACTTAGAAAAGCTCTAACCTCATCTATGAATTCCTACGTCTTTTAAAACACAAGCAATACTGTGAATTTATGCATATAGCTCTATTTCCACACTGTGGTTCTGCACAGAATTACCTTAATGTAGACCAGAGACTCTGTAGGTATGCTACTGGGAGAGTCTACAACGAGCTGCAGACCACAAAACCATTACAGATGGTATGTCTGCCTAAGCTATAAAACTTGTTTAATCAGATATAAGCAAAATCTGCTAATTGTGCAGTTCGTTACTGAGAATGCAAATTATAGTCCACATGCATCAGACATTACCAATCAGATCTGAAAATGGGTGTGGGAATACTTTAACGAAATTCATTATATGGATTTGATTGTGTAATACACAGGTATTCTATGTTTACAGGCTGCATAACTCCAGGACTGAACTACATGAAGATGTCTCCAGGCTGATGTGTAAAGAGACAGAATTTCAATCAGAATCCAAGCTTCTTTTTTCACTTCAGAAAATAATATGTTGTCTTATCCTCATTTCCTACACAGCCTTCGATTAGAAATGTCATGATAGCATCAATAAAAAAATATTCAAAGATATAACACAATACTGAACACCTATCTCTTACTGCAAAGTACAGGCAGACTGCTTCAAGTGAACACAACTCAATACTTACAGTTCTGAAATGAAGTATACAACATAAAAAATATCCCAGCACACACAAAAAGAGTTGTTCCTTAGGTCTCAAATCAAGCTCTATGCAAGGCTTAGACGTCAATATGTCACTGCCCACTCAGTTTCAAAATGTAACAGCTCCCCCCATGAGAACAATAATTAACTTTACCTTCATTTTCGAACAAGGCGTTAACACCTCTTTTGATCTTATCTTGCCTGATGAGTGATAGGCCCATCATGCTCATGAATGAAAGGCAGTCATCACTCCTTACTCCTAAGATATCTTATGAGTCCTTGTTTTAGGAGAACCACACACCTTACTGAGCCAAGCAATGAGCTGAGTAAGATGAAAACCTGCAGAGGCTCTGTGTAGCTCATCTCTTCATTGTCTCCTCCCATTGAATCCATTCTGCTTGTTCAGTCCAGTCCAGCACAATCAAACCTCAGCTGGCTGAAGGTCTACAGCCCACTCCCAGCAGGCCAACTTTTATGAACTGTCAATTCACGAGTTCATTCCTGCATTGTGGAACCCTTGCAACTCTGAATTAAAATTGGACTTCTGAAAAAGGATGCTCTGACTTGAAAATCAGTTTGACTCTTCTAAAAAAAGCAAATCAGAAGTTTCAGTGACAACTTTTGGGAAAACCGATTCGAGGAAGGCCTCAGGTTCTCCCTGGGGAAGATCCTGCTGTTGTTATGATTGTTTAAAGTGCACAGCTATAGCAGATTACTCACTTGTCTTCCTGTACAAATCTCTTAAAGCAGTACAGACTGGCTGTACACATTTATTATTTGTGAGCATTAAAGCCTGTACATTAGCAAAGGTTATCAGTGACTAATAGCTAGCAATAATAAAGGCCATCTCTTCTCTGAGCCCTGAACTACCTAAGAAATACAGACATGAAGGATCATTGACTCCAATTTCTCATCCTATTTCTGTCTAGTTCATGAGCTAGCTCTTCCCCTACATGAGAAGGGTACAGGGCTGATCAATCCACACACTTGCTGTAGCAAACCTATGACAGTACAGCTCTGCAGGTTGGAGGGCAGAGACCTTGGAGTGGATGTGCCAGAGCCAGGCACAAGCCCCCAGGACCCCAGCAGCCCCTCCACAGCACAGCACGACAGCAAGCGAGGACAACACAACACACTTGAATACGAAAAGGAGGAGGAAAGGACAAAGACTGGTATTTCTTGCATTTTGCTGAGCTGGCTTTACTCGTACTTTTACCAGTTCATGCATCAACCGCTGCTTTATCTTTAACATACCGTGCAATGTTGAAGAGCTCTGGATGGTAAGGTAGCTGGATTCACATTTATGGGATTCGATATCCAGGTCCCCAATTTTTAAGATCAGGCGTTTTCCTGAAGGCACTTGGATTTTCTTTTCACAAAGAGTGTAGTTTGGGTACGTCCCAGGATAGTTCTTGGATGCCAGGGTCCCACTGTCTTGATACATCACCATGTGCCCACATCCATCCCCTGCAGCAGGAGAAGAAAGAAGGAAGAGAAACAAATCATAACAATCAATAAAAAATGTGTAAGAAAATACTGGGCCACATAATCATGTCTCACGTGCACTCCCATCTTTTAAAACAGTATTTTGTAGTACCCAAGCTCAGTTTTGCTGTTGTTGGAACACAGGTAACCAGAATAAATACAATCATTTTTCTCTTGTAAAGCAGTCTTGGAAACACTCATGAACCAAGACGTATCTGACAGTCCTGTACAGAGTCACTTTGGCTTTCTGTTGTACAGCCAAACCCTACTGAAACCCTGAAGATACAATTCCATGTGCAATAGGTAGGATCTTCTTTAAATAGTTTTCTCCTACTTATCATTCCACATTTTACATAGAAAGAGCAATCAAAGAGAGGGTAACTGAACCATACATGAAAGCACAGACATGATTTAACTACATCCTATCACGGACTTGACTCATTTTACTTTCCTGTTGGTTTTCGTGTACCACTTGTGCAATACAAAAACCACAGAGGACGAGGCAAAGACACAAGACACGAAAGTGGGATGTGTGTTGTTAACAGCAGGCAGGCTACATCATGGTGGCAAGCCCAGAGATAAAAGTACTGCTGCCTCCTTGCTCAAGGGTAGGTGTCCAGAAAATGTGTGGGTTTTGTCGAATTGTGTAGGAGCCAGTTCGGTTTTGGAGGCTTTCCTTGGTGGAGGCATCTGAGGAACAGCTGCAGCAGAAGGTATGACAACAGGAAAAGGCACATGGAAATACACAGGGGGATGTGGGGACTGACATAGAAAACAGGAAGCATCCACAGAGGGGAAGGAAGCAGGTATCAGATAAGAGACCTTGACTACCAAAAGGAAGCAATTTTTAGTGAACTATTTAAAAGTGTACTAGTAAATTAAAACCTATATGTTAAAGCTTAAGCCATTTCATTCTGCTGAATATTCCAAATAAAGAAAACTATTGCAATAGTGGAACTGGTGCCACACGTACATGAATATAACAGGCAGAACTCAGTTTTAGGTCAGTTAGGGCACAGACAGCCTTTACATAGGAATCTTGCATACTGCTGCCCTTCAGCACTGCAACATTGAAACTGGTCCTAGAAGTGTTAAGAAAATAAAGAATTACGCAGAGCTGTGAATTCACAATGTTCACTTTACCCAGAATTTTACTTTGGGGGATATTTTGGTTAAACTGTTTTTGTCTGTTCATTTTAATTACTTTCCGAATTTCCTTCCACAATCACTAGGAGGAACAAACTTATGATCGGATAAGAATATTTAAAGGTGAACTACTAGAAATGAAGTGTTGGTAAAGGAATGTGCCATAGTGGGTGCTGGGGGAAAAGTGGCATGCTATGCAAAGATAAGCTCCAAGCTATCAAATTTTGACTCACTACTCTATAATTACACTGCCATTTCATCCAACTCAACTGCTTTTTCACAAGCAATGGCATTTATTTTGAAGCTTTATCATTATTGCTAGCTTTGTTGCCTGCTATTTAATTTTGATGCAGGTTCATGATTGGAATACAAGAGACTTAGATACAAAATCGTATCACCGTAAAACATATTAAATCTGTTTTTTTTCAGATCTCCTTGTTCACATGCTTTAAAGAAACATCTGTTGTTCAAGTTTATTATCCAAGCCCTATTGATTTCAGAATGCATCGGAATACACTCAAGAGGAAAGGCAAACTGATCTCTTGAGTTCTTTTAATAGAAATTTTCTGCAGAAGGAGAAAAATAGAAGGAGCAATGTAGTACATGAGCTATAAACTTTCTGAACCTGGAGAGGAGTCCAGGGAGGTCCAGGCAGTGTAAAACCAGATCACTTACACCAGGACACAGGACACCTTGGTCTCTGTGTAGACAGCTGTTGTACAGTACAAAAGAGCTGCCTGTGGCTTTTAACTTAAACTGCATGTTCCTAACTGTAAGAATTTCCTTTAGCTGGGCTGATGAAAAAAAGAACCTACAATCTGGTTCTTGGTTTGAAACTTGTTGGGAGAGAAAAGAGAGAAGAAAGGGAAAAGTTACACAACCACAACAAAATATCATGGGGATTAACTCCTTAAAATGAAAAGTCTAGTGCCTAGGTAGTCTTCATCCTGCTGGGATATGTTCTGGCCTGTGTCATCTCATTACAATCCCAAGGATCCTTTGTAGTAAAAAATGCTCCTCAAAAAATGAAAAAACATCACTACCAGGGTAAGACCATGACAACTGTCCTGGCCATAGAGTATTTTATTTCTGCAGAAAGTGTACTGTCAAAACTGTGCACCAGAGATCTTAGCCTGCCATCTGCTTCTGTTGAGGTCTTGTTCCCAGGGAAACTCCTTCCTTTAGTGGCTTTGCCTTCTGTGGTCAGACCGGCTGCCATCCACTCTCACT
>WTSP01017472.1:0-13544 GCA_025331215.1 Actenoides lindsayi | reverse complement strand
CTTTGAGTCAGCATTGAAATGTATTAACATCAGAACAGCTTTTGAGCCAAGAAAGTGCAAATGTTATTTTCCAACTTTTCACTGGTGGAATACAAACACGCCAGCTGATGAGAGGCAAGTGCTGCATCGTTCTGCACCTGTAACATCCCTTGCTGTCTCTACTCTGCCTGCCTGCCTCAAAGAAAAGGTCGTGACAAAAGCTAGTTCACCACAAGAACCGAAGCAATGTCCAGATAGTCAGACCACATTTAGTGAAAGGCAGCCTTGCCTCAGACATCGAGGTTTCATCACTTCTCACTGGATGGGAGCAAAGCAAAACATCTGAGCACAAGGTATTCAGCAGCCAGAAAGTCTAAACGTGCTCGGATTTAATAAAATCTCTCCTCAGCACCAGGAGTTACTGAAATCACATCAAACATGGCTTTGTAAACAGAGTTCCCACAGGCATTTGAATCAAGATCAAGATTGTGGTCTCTGGATCATGTTCATCTGCCTGTTGGCCTATGTGCAGGTTGTACCAAAGATCACAGAGGACTAGAATTAAGGCTGTTTACCACAGATAAAAATAGTCTCCTGTGTCAGAAAATGGAAATAACTCCTCAAGAAGTAAGAATCATGACCAACACATTCTGCCTTAGCAGTGGGTACACTGCTTGCACTCTGCCTCTCTCACATGGTGCTCGCCAAGAGCAGTGCATGCATGCAAAACCAAACCTGGGATCCCATCAAAAGACACCAGTGCATGTCCCTGCAGAGAAGATGAGAGGAGGTACCAGAT
Organism: Actenoides lindsayi; assembly: GCA_025331215.1. Lineage (NCBI taxonomy): Eukaryota > Metazoa > Chordata > Aves > Coraciiformes > Alcedinidae > Actenoides > Actenoides lindsayi. The sequence continues at coordinate 12,766 of WTSP01017472.1, read as the reverse complement.
GGATGGCAGATAGTACCATTTCCCATCCTCAGACTCATGCACAATGTGCATGGGACAAGGTGAAGAAGTATCTCCAAGCAGCTGCATCTGACCGTGGTTGCTGGCTCATGGGCAGGAGGCCCCTCTCCAAGTTCTAACCTGCCCATGAAGGATGTAGATGATGATATTGATGCCCACAAACAAGCTCTGGCCCCAGACTATGAGCTGCCCTGGACACAGCCCCTGACAGATACTGTGGCTTTAGCAAACCCATGATGATCCCCAGAAGCAGCGGCATTAGAGATCTCTGAAAACAATGCTGGTTCCTCCAGGTACCCTTCTGACATCCCGAATCACCTGGCTGGGCTGACTGTCTCATCCCATCTCTTCCCAAGCTCAGTGCACAAGCTGAGTCCTGCCTTCTCATTCTTCTGTTCCTTGGGCTTTTCCATCTCTTGCTCATATGCACAAGTGGATGTGCACAGCACCTTCATACAAGCGCTCAACACATAGCCCTTTAAGTTCAGGAAAAAGCTACAGTTTTTCTAATAACTGCCATAAAAAGTTTTCATGTGCTGAGCCTTTCACTAAACATGTTTATACCATCATCTGCAAAACAGTTCCTTAATGCACTGTCAAAGTATGCTTTCAAAAGCACTGCTACAATATCCTGGCAGCAAACAGCTGCCTTTTTCATCCTTCTGATTCACCCTCAGTAAGCAATTAATAACGGACTTGGACTCACTCCAGCACTAAATACGTGTTACACCTAGGCGTGCTCATGCACACACCCAGCGGCAACCTGCCCTCTTCCACCCCGCTGTGTAAGCCCCATTGGCACCAGCAATCTCTTCTGGCCTCTCTGGTTATAGATTCTGCTACCCTGCTGCCCCTTGGCTGATGATCTCTTCCCACCACAACAAACACCCCCAAAGAAACCTTATTTCCCTCTTTGCCTCTTCTCTCCCAGTTTGACATCCTTTTGCATACCCGCCTTCATGGTGGTGCTCAGGACAAGGTGTACCCACCTTACCCTACATGACCAGGACACAGAGATGAAGGGAGTCTGCTGGCCTCTTCTTCCTTCCCACCACTCCTTCTCTTGAAAGGACAAAGCAGAAAACTGAGTTTGTATACCTGAATTTTGGATTCAGCCAAAACACAGTGTTTTCTGAAGAGCCACAGCTGCAAATGGACACAGCCGAAGTGAAGAAAATGCCACTGAGTCAAGGGTATGGCTTTGTGAGCTCTGATGAGAAGACCCACAAGCAGAAATGACATTTGTCTCATCGTCCACATTGCTGTCCCTGAAGTAGTAACTCCAGCTTATTTAAAGATACAATGATAACTGAGTCAAGAGTTCTGTGCCAGTGTTTGAAAGAAAATGTAAGTTATGCATAGGAACAGATAAGTATCTAAAAAAGAAATCAACTCTTTCCAGTCAAACTTGTGCCCCACCTCTTCATGTGGGATAGGAGAAAAAACCAGGGGAAAAGCAAGGTTTTTTTTTGACAAATAACATCAAAATCTTCTGGTGTGTTCTGACAACATTTAAGTTTTTCATACAGCTGCTCTGTCTTCCATCACTGACAGAATTATTCACATTGCAAAAACAAATGGATTTGTACCTTCACCATTTTCTAAGGAAATGGAACAAAACCCAGAACTTCATCTCTAACGTCTCCATTGCCAAACCTAAGTATTAACTCAGTCAAGAGCATCAGCTCTTTACTGCATCATTGTAATGGAAGAGGGAAATCACCACGTGACCAGGACCTAAACTTGTTACTTCTCCAGAGAACAACTGAAGATGTCAGACCTTTGTGCTTTTCCTGGCAGTGGTCTCTAGCAGGTAACAAAAATGAAGGGCAACATCACAGGCCTGAGGCAACATTGGGCAGATGAATATCCTCCAGTCCCCCTCTACACTGGTGATGGGCCACAGAGCCACAGATGTCATGGGAGGTGGTGATGAGGTGACCAGGCATTTGGGGATGTCACAAACCACCAATTTCAGAGCAGCTGCCATTTACACCAGCTGAGTAGCTGGCTGAGCCCTGAATCTAAAGAAGTATATAAATCCACAGCAGGTTTGGGTTGTTTTTGTTTTTTTTTTTCAGAAATCTAGCTTTATAGTCTTCACAATATTTTGTGCAAATAGTAAAAACTATTTTCAAATAATGAATTAAATCACTGAAAATTAAGGAAAATCTATAATCATCTGAAAAACACAGTGACTGCCATCTTCCATGGCCTTTATATTAGTACAAATATCTTTTAAAGGGAAGAAGTCCCCCACTTTGTAGTATGCTTTATTGCAAATTGAAAAATAAATAGTGTGTAAACTTTTTCTTTGAATTGAATTTTAACTTGACTCCATTAGATTCCCAGGAAACATTTTAAACCCTGTGCTGCAGCACTTCCTCAGGACACCCATTTTGCTGCCCAGGCTAATCAAGCAGTGGCTGGGAGGAGGGCCGAGAGCAGGAAGGGGAGGTAGAGCAGCAGAAGAAACAAAGCAACATTGTGGAGTGATGATTTTGTTGCCCAAATTATTTACTTACCAACTTCAAAGGGATGCAAAAGGAGAAGGAGGTCAAACAAACCACAGCGTGTTTTTCCCTCCTCTTCACAGACAATATTTACTGTAATGTCCCTCTTAAAGTAGGAGCGAGAAAGCAACAAGTGATCTCCAATTGGTTCTGCAGTGGTTCCATAAATCACAAATTCCCACCATGTGCCCAGCTGTGATCACCCCCCAGCATTGGGGCTGTGGCTTGGGGCTGGCTTTCCTCAGGGTGTTCCCTGCAGTCAACCTCAGGAGATACTCTGTCTCAAATGTATAAGAAGTTATTTTGGTAACCAGTTGGATTGCCATCATCAAGTATAGAAAAAAAATCCCTGACAACCATTCTAAGTGCCTTATCTAGCAAAGTAGCTTACAGCCGTACTGGCATTTTTCAAAGTTAAAGAGTTTTTTACAAATTGCAGGCACAGCCATATGTCAGGAGCTGGGGAAATCTTTCCAGCTGTGCTGACCTACATGGCAATAACTCTGCTGGATTGCCACAAACAGTCTGGGCAGCCCTTACTACCCTAGAAACCTCTCATCTTTGCAGAAATCTCCTAAACCAAAAACCTAGTGACACCTGAGATTTTATTTACTTCGCTGCTAAAATGTCAAAAGTAGAAATCTTCTTGTGAGCAACTTGTTCCATCAACAGTAAGCCAGGTTCCCCTAAAGAGAGAACTTGACACTCAGCATTCAAGTTTGCAACCTTAACAAGTCACAGAGTAAGTCTTGCTTTAACACAGATGTGAACCAGAAACTGACATCTGGAAAATCTTCCCATTTCACTGTATCCATGAAGATTTGATTAATTTTTGCTGTTTAATCAAATAACATTCTGGAGAGCAGACATCTCATATGCCTAAACATCTTAGGGACTTGTGTCAGGATGAAACCTAACACTACATGAAATCTCAGTGACAAGATGATTCAGATTACCCTAGAAATCAGTGCCCAAAGGAGAGAATGGCAGTTCACATTGGTAGTCACAGCCTGGTAGTCCCTTATCAGTGAGTTCTTGATAAGGACACAAGATTAAGAAGTTTCTGTAAAGAACAAGCTCCTGCAACACATAAGGGAAAAGGTTTACACAAAAATGTAAATAGCATCATGATTTTCTTGCCTTTTTTTTTTTAATACCCAGAAATAGTATCAAACTAGGCTTGCCTTTACTGCTCAGGATCACTATCTGGTTCTATCACAATCTGTGAAAGACAGACAGTACCAGAGTACATGTCAAAAATAAGTATGTTTTAGTCACTGCTACCAGGACTTAGGCATTCTACCCAAATGTGGTTCTCCAGAGAAGACAGCACTGGAATTTGCTTTTCAGCACTCTAAATACAGCACTCACAAGCTTGTGGGTGTGAGAAAACTTCTATGTCTTTTTAACTGCTGCAACAAAAGTGATTTGTAATTTTAAAATTATTTATTGCCTGCATAGCTGCATTTAATATTTTTCAATGCTTTTCTTCTATGGAGGTGGCATCTTGCTATGTTTGACCATCATTTTATCAGTCTGTATGTTTTTAGAAAAAGGTACAAGGAGCTACATATTTATGGAGATTTCAGAGGAATCTCAAGTGTAGGGTCCCCTTTTCACAAAAGGGAAGATGATTTTCTGTTTTCTAACAAATGCCTGCCTACTTTAAGATACACATCCACATTACACCCCTCAAGTGCAGGGGAGGCACAGAGAACTCAATTCAAAAGCACTTGTGGTAACTGCATGCTCGGAGGGAACCTTGAAGGAATGTAACTATAAGGGTAGATGGTTACACCTCTCCACCAGCCACCCAGGTAGAGTAATTCAGGACCCTGGTGAGGATTCAGGGATATTAAGGCTGTGGGGAATGAGTATTTCACAGACAGAGGTTTCTTCTGTGTCCCTCTGCCCACAGCATCCCAGAAACGTGTCAGGGACAATAGGCCACAGTGGGAGATGAAGCTCTGCCCCCTTGTTCTGGGGTCACCCTGAGCTGGAGGGACACAGTGCCATTAGGGCATCTCCTGATTCTGCTGGTTTTGGGTAAACATGCAATTGGATTCTATTAAGGGTTTTTCAGGCGAGTTAGGAAATGCTAATCTTAACTGAGAGACATATCACATATATGCAAATTGTTTGCTCTACTTTCTCCATCTGTTTTTTTCCCCAAGTTTTTCTCTTTGCTATGCTTTACTGGAGATTAACTTACAGTATATTGCACCGAATTTGGACTGTGTAGGAAACATATGCTGCAAGCTCAGGGCCAAACTTGAATATTGGGTTGCACAGAAATAGGAATATTCACAGCAGCGCTAAGGACTGACAAAACCATAGGAACATGAAATTCAGAGACACCAGGGTAAGGAGAGGCTGAAGCAGAGCTGTTCCAGTTACAGTAGCAGGTGGGACGGCAGGATTTCAAAACAGCTATAATTTGGGTAAGAGGAAGTAGCTGAACATGATAAAATGAAAACGCCCCCCTCCTTTTTAAAATATGTAGTTCCCTTGTTAGTGTTCTACAAACCAAGTAAGATTGACAGTCATCAGTGATGAAGGGTAGCCTTTTTTTTCTTGAAATCAAATCTGCCCCAGCTTACTGGAAAAAAAACCAAAACAAAAACAAAAACCCAAAAACCAAACCCTATTCACCTTTTTTTTTTCCCCTGTACACCTAGGTGGAATATATGTGATCTGTTAGTAAGAAAGGGCAGCAGAAAGTACGTGTCTTATTTCAAAGCAAATTATGAAACCCTCTCTTTATTCTCAAGGTATAAACAAACAAGCATCTCATGAGAGAATTTGTTTGTGGTGGAAACAGGAATTGTCACTTTTTACCATTTTCTGTTTTGCCTTTTGACTCAGTCAACCCAGCTTCTAGGAAACTGTCTCTTTCCTCCATGGTTATCACAATCTAACAACAAGTGGTTCCTTACAACTCCACTAGAAATGGAGGCAAAATTAACTGAACTAATACAGAGACACAGCCAAAGAGGCTACATCAGGCTTCTGATCTGGAGCACTGAAAGCAAGAAATGCCTTTTTTTTTTTTTTTTTTTCAGTACTATCAAGTGACCAGCCTTCCTGCTACTTAACATCAAGGTATTAATCAGAATGGTATGCTCAGAGGCTCTACAGAGAAGGAAGCTTTGTGATCTCTCTGGTTCATTGTGGTTACATATAGTTGCTGTAAAACATACTAGAAATTAAAAAAATCTAAAGGAAATCCACCACACCATCACTTAAGTATTATAATGTTGATTGTGGCACCATATATGATCGACAGTGTCATTTCTGTGTCTTCTGTGACAAGTTAATATGAGACTGCATAAAAGTTATTTGCAAAAGGATGTGAAAAAAAAGCACAGAAGAGAATGTTTAATGCCGCCCTGTGTACACCACTTATATTGAAACTCCATCATTTCTTTTTGTTTGACGGGATTTTTTTGACTAGCAGCAGTCTCAAACAATCATGTTCCCAAGTTCTGGGAACAGAGTACAGCAGAAAGGCCTGAGCAGTTTTTCACTCATCTCAAGAGGGAATACCTCAGTGCAACTGCTCTATTTGTTTTGATACAATATTATCTTGCTTTCCACCTAGAGAACACAGGGACTGTGTTTCATCTAAAAAAATAACAGATTCATTTTCCAAACACAAGTCTTAGCACTTGTTGAAATTCGGTAAGTTCTGATGCCTGTTTTAAGGACCATGAGCTTAACTATACCTCTTTTGTCTGTGACAAAATACAAATAGATCAGGAAGTGCTGATTCCTCCTTGGGTTTGAAAATGGTAACAGTGATGACCACCCAAGTACTCACTGCATGTGGCTCAATATTTCATATCAGAGCTTCTTTACTGAAATTCTGTTTTAAAACCTTCAGCTCTGTAGCTCTCTAGCATTTCAACTTAAACTGCTCCGTACCACGCTGATAAAAGAAACGTGGGATGACACAAACCCCTGGTTTTAGGAGCAACTGAGACAATAGGGAGGGCAACGGCTCCAGTGTTAGCCATGGATTTGCTGCCAAAGCCTCCCAGTGGAGGGGGACCTGGGGGATGCTTGAATATAATTTTTTTTATACCTGGAGAACAAAATTGACTTTTTTTTTTTTTTTTTTTTAAATGAGCTTGTTTTACAAATAAAGCATAGCTGACTATTAAGTCAAAGCAACCCGCCAACACAGAACTGATGTGACACCAGAGCAAAATACAAACAGTTTCAGGCAGAAGCCACATATTTCCCTTCTTCACAGTTACTGCAGCTGCAACAACAAGGCTCAGGCATGTAACAAAGCCATTCTGTTTGGGTGGGGGAAGAAATCCACCTATGTTTCCAGTGTTTTGAGGTCTCTCCTACTACACCATGAAGAAAAGTTTTGTTTGATTTCTGACAGGACACATGGGCCTTTGTATAGCATGAGGGATCACATCCAGAATTCCCCATGTGTTTTTGTAATTTGAAATAAAACAAATAAACACAATTTTTATTCAGTAGACAAGAACATCTGGAAGATGACATCAACGTGACTTCAATTTTAATGTCAAAGCATTAGACTGAAGTACAATATCATTGAACAATTTGTGGTGGAAGTGCCAGAAGCTTGAACATTGCAGATTAAAACTGTGAGGGAAACATGGTTATTGCAGCAGCTAAGGGAAGAAACAATGTTTTACTGAACAGCTGATGAACATTATTGTCATTACAGTAGCAACTTGAGCCTAAACATGTGATACTTAATATCAAAGTGAAGATTCTGGTCTCATAGGAGGACTTAAATCTGGGTTTCTAGCCTTGTGCTGCTCTGTTTTCCTCCTTTCTTCTCCTGTCCCACTTCACAACACATGAAAAAACCTTTACTGAAGCTCTTTGGAGATGGGCAAAGACAACACAGCCTGGGTGCACTCATGTCCCATCTAGATAGAGGAGCAGCATGGAGCTGCCGCACAGGCAGCTGCTGCCACCTGACAGCAATCCCATCCCGTCAGGGGAATGGAAATAATGAGTAAGGTCACACTGGGACTGGAAATGCTGCTCATGGAGGATGAGAAAGTTCCACCACCACCAAACTAAGCCTTCACATCTTGGAAGGAAACTCCCAAGAGACAAGTCCTGGCTCTGTCAAAAGAGGAGACAGTGAGAGAGGGAATGAAAGACCAAAGTGCTTCCTCCTCATAACATGCTCAGCTCCCAGGCTTAATTACACAGGATCAACAATCCTAACCATAACTACTGTTAGCTTGTCTATGTACAAGTATTCAGCTAACCTCAAAAATGTGTCTTTAGCACTTACACAATTTTCACAGACAATCTAAATCAGTTTAATTAGATAGTTCATAATTAATTCTGAAAGTAAAAATTAAGATATCTGTATACTCTTAAAACTTGTCAAACCACTATCTTTTTTTTTATTTAAACATCACTAATACATGGTCCCATTTTGAAATTTCCTACTCCCGGTTGTGAAGCTAATTAAACTTTTTGGGGAAGTTGTGTGCTCATTCTTATGCATTGCTATTAACATTTTTTTTTTTTAATCGCAGATAGATGGAATCCAATGCCATTCCACTGAATCCAGTCAGCAGGATTTTATTTTGATTTTCTGCTGGCTTGTTTTTTTCTTAGCAGATGGTGCAAACCCATGCGTTGATGACTACATGCCACAGTCCCAGCATCTGATACAATACAGCCAGCCCCAAACCACAGTAGTGTCTCTGCTGAGGACTGCAGTGCCTACACCCCTCGAAACCACACCTCTCAGCATGGTGTGTTATCTCAGATGGACTTCCAAAACTATACTACTTCTGCTACCTGAAATGGCTTTCAGGTATCTCTATACAGTAGCAGAAGCATCCTCAAGGTCAGTATTTTTCAAACTATTTTTTTACTGTTCTATATATGTAGCTCCAGTAGATAAAAGATGGCACAATTTTGATAAATATAAATGAATATGGTTTTGCATATGCAAATCAACAACTAATTTGTGTGAAATATGATTCAACAGCCATGCACGTTATGTGAATGTGCAGGTAACAACTTTCCCAAGGCATCTCCTTTATCAGCAAGGCTCACAGTGGCCTCTCTGTCTCTGATTTTGTTTGAAATATGTCCCCTGATAACCTAAAGAGAAGTACATATAAAGGGCTTAGAGCTATTTATAGCAAAGCTTGTGTGACTGAAAACATTGCAGTTTTCATGTGGTGGGTACACGCATTGCTTATGAACTGCAACCAGAAAACTGTTGCCTCCCTCTTTAGTGATTCCAGTCAGCATTCACAAGGCAAGATAGAGCCAGCCAAGGAAGGAAGCAGACATAAGGACAAAACACAAACAAACTGAAAATTTACCAATCACTTATATGCAGAAACTGGAAGGAGATGGGGGTGGGTACAAGAAAGATTCATCTCTATTTGCATTTCAAACTGCTGGAAATGGGCATGCAAAGTGGATTAGCATGATCACACCAATATTCTTCGGTATGGGTTTTGTACCAGCCCCTGAGAACAGGCATAATCTCTCATAATTACTGCATATGCTGTTGTCACACCACATAACTTGCCTCAAAATATTTAAAAGTCTACTACCCATCAATTCTTCTGACTGGGCATTGGGTGTAACTGTCAACAGACCCAGGAATACTGCAAGTACTCTTTGTGTTCAGATACCAATCTGCAAATCCCACATGAACTTGTTTCATTGCTGTGCTTTACTTGAAGTGAAAAGAAATGAGTTACAGCAAGAGCAGTGGCTTAAATCTTGTCCTTAGTAGAGTAAAATCCCCCTTCTCGTTATGCCTTCCTGCAACCAAGCCAACCCTCAGGTCAGCTTTAAGTCTTACTGGCCAGAAATGTAATAAAAAACAGACTCGCATTCAACTCTGATTTAGGTATTTGCTGTTCACAATTACATGGTTCAAGGTCTTGGTCAATGAGACCAGAAGAAAAAACAGAAGGCAGTGAAAGACAAAGATAATGTCTTCAGGTTTGCCTCCCTTCTGCCTCGGGTTTGAACCACTGGAAGGAGATTTTGAGAAGAGATACCAGGTCAGGCACGGCTGTACGAGGTTGGCAGGTGGGGAACAAGGTCCATTTTGTAGTTGTTAGCAAAGAACTGGCAACCAAAACCACAAAGGAAGTTAAGATCAGCATACAGCAGAATTAAAAGGGAAAAGAACATGTTATTATAAGTCCCAAAGCTATTTATTACTTGTGGACAGTCATAGATGTGATATTTGTCCCCAGGTGAGACCTACTAAGCTTATAAATACATTTTAATTAAAATCAGTTCCCTAAACCCTCAGCCTTTCTTATTGTCATTCTGTGAACAACAAAATACCATGTTTCATAGATGGCCTTGGACAACACACGCATTTAACATATTTTCCAGTGCAGAAAAAGCGCTGACATCTGGGCTCTGCACAGTCACACTCTATGCTATGAAGTGACCAAGCCATAGTGGAAAAAGATGCCCTTCCTCATTTTTAAAACTTAAGTAAGAGAACAGAAGCTACAGCAGCAGTTTCATCCCTGTTCTGTAGCAGCCCTCAGGAAAAACTGAAGAAGCAGGTGAGGTGGTCTTAAAAAAAACAAGTTGTGCAGCCAGCTCAGAAGAAGCCAGAAAAATGTACTACTTTATTTTTGAAAATGAGTATTTTTAAATCAAGATATTTAAACCAGCGCATCTTTCTTTGAACCAGCTGGTGGGAGACACCAGTGGTGACAGGATACAGAATTAGCTGAAACTTGAGCCCGATTCTCTCTGGCACTTCTCGTGCTCCGCTACAACTTTTAAATCAAGTCAAGAAGCTTGTGTAACAGGAAGTTGGTATCCACTTAACCTTATCTCCTTTCTCCACTGTGTGACTTTAGAACACTTAGGCCCTAATTTATAGGGTAATATCAATAAATGAACAAATAGAATAACTGCCCCCTGAGGAGAAAGGAAAGACAGGGGTCAAAATCTCTTCCGCTTTCTAGACACTGGACAGACTAGCTTGTAAATCTGAGCTGGGTCCAACAAGAACGAGACAAAATATTACTTGTGTTCCCATGCTGTTGGGTTGATAGTAGAAACCTTTTTTAACATGAATGCAGTGTAAGTGCTTTTACCAATTTATTAGGGAATACTGGCAACGAGTAGGATTCATACTTACTGCATAGTGTCACTGAACGAACTAAAGCCAGAAAAAAACTAAGCCCATGAACCCTCAGAAATCTCAGAAAACATTATTTCTAGCTGACACTCCAAATGACTTTCTCCTTGATGTCATTATGTGAGAGACAAATGGTGGTGAAAGAGGAAACAAACAAACCCTAACAAAACACTGATGAAAAGAGGGGATTGAGGGAATATTTTTTCTCTGCTACATGTGTTTCTAGAAGCATATCTAGTTGGGAGTCTCAAAATGGGAAAACATTGAGGACAGAATAGCAAAGCTGGCACGAAGCTGGCAAATGGAAAGGAGACACAACTCAAATTCTCCTTTCTGTGGGGATCTGTATCAGAAATCTCCAATAATAGGAAGTCATGGGAAAAACACATATAAATCAGCCAAACAAAGTACTTAGTACCACTGCCTGGATGTGATGATAATGCACAACACTGGGTTCTGGAATTTGCAGCCAAGTTGAAGCATTAATACAGAGACGATTTATCTGAATGCATTGTCAAGCTCACTATGATGCTTAGTTTCCAGTGCTAACTATTTTACCAGTAGCTGCCAGTGAACTCTCCTAAGATGAATGCATCAGGCCGTACAATGCCACAGCTAAAAGGTTGCAACTCCTCGGCAGAAGAAGTCGGCTGTACTTGTAATTTACACAGGAAGCTTAATCGTGAGCCGCATAAAAACGCTGGGTGAAGAGAACAGCGCCTAAGCCCTAATTTTAGCAAACCGCAGTCTCACAAAACGGCTTGCAGGATCCCCTCGAGACTCCTGCGAAACTTTGTCCCGGCACCACTAAGGGCATTTATCTTAGCGAGGCAGCAGGCGAGCAGACCTGCCTGTATCCAGCTGCGGGACAGGGGCTGCCAGCCCGGCCGGAGCGGAGGAGGTGCTGCCGGTGACCGAGCGCCGGTCGCCGCGCCCGGCGCTGTTCCCGCCGGGACTGGCGAGGCGCGGCCGGTGTCGGGCGCCCAGGTGGCAGCGGGAATGGCCGGAGCCGCTCCCTGTCTCCTGTCTGCAACTTGCCGGAGACTTTTTCTCTGCTTATCTAACTTTAAAAAAAAAACAACAAACAACCAAAAGTCCTAATTAGCAAACGGTCAAGAAAGCCATAGTATACAATTACCGTAAGGCCGGTTACCTCTCTAATCTCGCAGCTACTCAGACACGGGGATAAACCCGACGAGCATTAACCAGGTCAACTATATACAGCCCGGAGAACAGCTCAGGCTACGCTCCCCCAGAGCAACAAGGCGAGGACGGCGGAAACGGCACCCCCCAGAGCACCCCGCTGCTCGCCCCCAGCGCAGGGTCGGCTCCCCCGGGGGGCCGCGCACCCTCCGCTCGCCCCCAGGACTCACCCAGCTTCTCCGCCCGCAGCCAGAGCGGGGCCGACGCTCCGAGCAGCAGCGAGAGCAGCAGCGAGGGGGCGGCCCGCGCCCCCGCGGCGGGGCCCATCGCTCCGGCTCTCGGCGGGGCGGCCAAGGCACAACTTCCCCACTTCACTCCTGCTCCTTTCTCTTCCTCTCCGCTTCTTCCTTCTCCTCGCCGCGGCGGCTCCGGGGCCAGTCCGCGCTCCCGCGGAGGGGGGCGGCCGCCCCCAAGCATCCTTCCCCCCCGCAGGTGTTTCTGCGGAGGCGGAGAAGGGGCCGTGTGGGGCTGGCTGCCTTCGGCCCCGCGCCCCGCCGGTGGCCAGGCTGCAGCGCTGCCGCCTCCCGCTTCCCCAGCCCGGGTCTGGGGGTGGAGAAAGGAAACGGGAGAAAGGGAAGCGCCACTGCTCCCATTGGGCTGCAGCGCGGGGTATCTCCTCCTCCCGCCGTGGACCGAGGGGCCGGCTCGGCCCCGCCGCCCCCTCCCCTCCTCTCCCCGCCTGCTGCTTTTCTCATCCACCGCTGCTCTCGGGGTGCTGCAGCGTGGCCGGCGGGGCTCCCCCAACACCCGTGCAGCCCCGAGCATCGCCTGCCAGCACTCGAAGTTGGCAGGCCATATATATGCACATATATATTTATATGCACTATATATGCACACACACATACATAGATGTATCTATTTAAGCAAAGAGCATTTTGCC
>WTSP01017471.1:26389-41879 GCA_025331215.1 Actenoides lindsayi | reverse complement strand
CGCTCCCGCTGCTCCGCTTGAGGAGGCAGAGGAGGCAGGAAATGTTTTTACTGCTGCTGCGAGCTTCTTCTTTGTGAATTCAGGAAGAAACTGCCGAGCTTTTCCCCCCGCGTGTTTTGGGTGGGAATGTGGGGTTTGGTTGTGTGGATGTTGTTGTGGGCGGGTTTGTTGGGATGTTTTTCTTCTTTCCAGCTAGCTGGATTACCGGAGAAGTGCTGGAAAAGGTTTGAGATGCCGTCAGTAACAGCGGGACGTTATTTGCTGTGAGGTGGCTGTGGGTGCTTTAAACAGCAGATGAAACTCGACCCTGTTCAGGCAGCTGTGTTTCTAAGTATGGGAGCTCCAGCAGAACTCCCGCACTTGGGAGAGCAGCACTTTCCCTGCCAGATTTTCAGATGTTGACATTACCAGCATTCAGATGTCAGCTAGCTCCTGGCTGAGGTGAACCTTAAACAAGAGTCGGTTTCGCTGCCCATTCAACACACTTATATTTAACCTTAAGTTTTCTGCTATTTATTCATGTGAAACTTCTTGCCTACCTTGCCTGTTCTGTCTGCATAGGTGGGTATTATTATTGAATTACTACATGTGTGGAAGGCCATCCTAGGTTGCATCTGGATGCCCCCTCTCTGCAGAGGAATCTTTGCTGGGCAAAGTGCCCGTCATTGGTGCTTCTCTTCTCTGTATGCTGTGGAGCAGAGGGAGAAGGGGAGACAGCTGGCACAGGCAAGAGGGAACTAGACTTCTGTGAGCCCTGTCTTCGAGAGTGATTTGGCAAGGTGTGATAGGGAGGAAAAGGAGGAGGAGAAAAAGCTTTTCCAACAGATGAAACTTTGAGATGGATTTAAGGCTACTGCTGTCAGATGTTTTAAACCCAAACTGGTTTGAGTGCCATCTTAATGGGAGCTTCTGGGGCAAACCATAGAGGCCATCCTCAGGTATGTGACATGCCCAGGCATACCAAAACACATGCTAAGCCAAGCTAAGCTGGAAATAAGTGTGCAAAAGCAATGTCATTCCAGCCTATCGCATAGTTATTATAGCGTGGCCTCTGCTAGAGCTGTCTGGCACAGCCACTGGAGCCGATGTCCTGATTGAACTGTCCCGTCCCACTTGCATTCCTGAGCTGTCAGACAACAGCACGTGGATGTGCAGGCAGAGCTCAGCAGCACATGCCAAGCAAGTTTGTTACAAATATAGAAACACAATAGATCTTTCCATTTTCCAGTGTGTCTTCCTCAGTCTTTACCCTTTTTACTGCCAGTGAAATGGAGAGGAGTGTGAGGTGCCGTGTCCCAGTTCGACCTGACCTGTGCACATCTCAGGGTGTTCTGATCTAGCATTAGTCCAAGCAAAAGCAAATAGTTTTGATTTGAGAGTGCCAAGAGGTTTGAAGCAGTCATATTGTAAATGGGATGTTGGTATGGGCCACTTTCATAATTCTTACATTCATAATTTGCTTCATCTTACTCTCATCCAAATCAAACTAAATCAGCCTGAAGTGCTGAAGCACTTACAGACCAAGGTATCTCAGCAGTGGCAGTCCATGGGAAGGTAAGCCTGCCCACTTCCTCTTCCTGGTGTACTGGCCATCTCAGTGTTGCTCTCCTTGCCATCAGTGACATGGTACCTAAGGCACAGACAGTTGCCCTTGGGTGCCCGACTCTGCTAATTTCAGCTTCCTCAGCAGCTGATGCATGCCAGCCAAGGGCATTCTGGGCCACGAGTACGTAGTGTACATCCCACACGTGCTGCCATCGCTGCTTTTGGATAGTTTCACCAACTCATACAGCTTACAATTCGGTATTGAGGAGTTGCTGCAATTCTCTGGGACTGTTAACAATTGGGTTATAATCACTTGGCAGTCCTTTAAAAATGAAAATTGATTTTCATCAGTGACCTTTAACTTAATGTGCCCTGAACACAGAAATAAACCACCTGTTTTCCGTTCCTGATTTTCAGACTCTTGCCCATGAATTGCCAATAGACAAAGAGCAGCTGAGGTCTCTACATTTCATTTTCCACTTTTACTTCATGTTTTCATGCTGGTTTTCTAAGGTGGCTTTGAATTAACACTGTGACTTCCTGTGTTTCTGTAAAGGGGGAAGAAATGTTCTCTATCCCAGGCCTATGTGATGATCCTTTTCTAGGTTTTCTAGATGGGATGTCTCGTGAAAAAAAGAGTCAAACGTGATCACAGTTCTAGGCAAAACTCTCAAATCATTTAGTCCAGCTTCCTGAATCGGGCAAAACACCTTGCTGTGTATTTACACTTGACTTTGAATTAGCCCTTGGATGTTTTGCAACAGCAGTATCTCAGCAGTCAGGGAGACCTTGTTAAGCTGTTTCCCTGAACTTAGTAGCCTGTCACAAGATTTAAAAATATTAATCTATAAGTTTTGTGGGTTTGTTGTTTGTTTATTTTTCCATGGCAGCTTCTAATCAATATGAAATATGAAAATACCCTTTCTTCTGATCAATAATGTATTTGATTGTAGATAAATTGTATTTTCATATGCTTATCCCTGATGAAAGTATAAGAAACAATATGTATATTGTCTCTGGAAGAGTCAGAGTCTCTGTAGAATAGTATTACTTCGGTAGACTGTTTGAGGGTCTCTGTTCTGCTGGTATCCAGCAAAATAATTTCTGCTTCTGTGACTTCTTTCCTCCAAGCCTCCTCTTTAAAGTAAACCAAACCGAATTCTGTAGGACCACTAGGAGATTGTTTGAGACAAAGGCTGCAGTATTCATCTGTTCCATCCAAACAGCTTTCTAATGCCCAGTTTCATTTCCTGAAGACACCTAAATAGGGTTGAGCTGCTGGGTGTCTGAACTTCTCCCTGCTCTATGTATTATATCTATTATCTCAGGCACTGTTCAGAAGACTATGTACTGTATAAAAGAGCTTACAGAAGGTGTGGCCAACCCACACAGTGAGTATATTAAAGACTCATCCTTCCTCGCACAAAACATATTTAAGGTTGTCTAATACTATACTATTTGAAAAAAGTCCAGAAATGTAATTTTTCATGAGTAAGCAGGGCAGTGTTTCAGGGAATGGCTACGTTGCTAGTTCAGAATGCTCTGGCACCTTCTACCCTCCAGCTTCGGAAGCTGAGTTAGTACTCAGTGTTTCAGTGAGTAGTACTTGCACATTTTGAGTGGTAGGGTAAATACACAGTGTGCTTGAAAACAGTTGTGTGATAGCACCTGTCATTACGGACCAGACCTTAAGTGTCAGATTTGCACTGCACTTGCCACCTTGGTGTTTGTCTTGCCAAGTATCTGTTCAGTCAAAGCGAACTTCCGTCACTTGAAGGAGTTCTTTGGGCCATTTTCTGATGTATTTGTTAGTGCAAACTGTCTGTTCAGCTTTGATGGGAATTTTTTAATAACATCTTTCTTAACATCGTTCTGCTTTTGCATGTCTTTTTATGATCTTCTGCATTTTTGTCGCTCGTTAACTTCAGCTTTTATGCTGAAAACTGTTGTGACAATAGTTATTCATTTAAATGGACGTTGTCCGTTTATTATTAAGAAAAAAACCCTGTGTTTCAGCAAAATCTGTGGATCTGTTTGGAAAAGCCTTTTGTCAAAAAGACAAAATTTTCCCTTGAAAAGTAGCATAATTTTCTGGCTTGTCTCACCTATCACTTAGTCTACCTTTCAATCACTGTTTTTTCTCCCTGCAGGAGGTGTAAACATCCATGCACTTAGCTGAATAGAGAAATAGCACACTAATTTCACAGCTATTTGCATAGTGAAGGCTGCTATTGTAAAATGTAAACATCCCACAAGTCTGTAACAAGTAGGGGATAGCTGCTGCACCTTGAACTTGGTGACAGGGCTTCACAGGAGCCGTTCTGAACTGCCTCCCTCCAGCTCAGAGAAGAGTCTGCTTTCCTCGTGCTACTTCCCAACTGCCAAAGTTCCACCTTCCTTTTCTGATTTTCTTTTTCTGATATATTTCTAGTATCTGTGGGTGCTTCGTTAACTTTACTTACAAACAGGCATCCCCATGTATGACTTCCACTGCCTCTTCCTTGAAGGCTAGTGTGAATCTCTGGTACCATCCTTTACCTTCTGTGTTGCAAAAATGCAAGGGATTTCGACAGCTTGGCTGCCTGAAGTAGGGGGAGCCAGGAAGCTCCAGACAGAAGGGCTCTGGGAATCCAAATCTTAAACCAATGGCAGTATGAGCGTTAAGAAAACTAATAAGGGCAATTAATAAACTGTGACACATCTTAAAGACAAAAGCAATAGATGCTTTGGTCTCTGATTTCCATACATGAACACAGAGGCAGGAGCTCTGCCTGCAAGCATCCTGAAGTACCATGGCAAAGATGGGACTAGAGCACAGCCTTTCTGACTCTGAGCTTGGCATCCTACGCACTTGTCCACACAGGTGCTGAAGTGACAGAATTCTGTTAACAACAGGACACTGAAACAAACACAAAATCTTAGAGAAAAGCCAGAATTTAATAGCAGTAAGCAATACTAGACTTCTACTTTCATCTTAGTCTTGTACTCCACATGAAAGGCTATGGAAACCTCTGGTAATTTTGTATCCTGTAGCTTGCAACTGCAGCCAATAGGACTTGGTAGGTAGCGACCACAAGGGCATTAGTTGATGGGATCCTGTTCGAGGCCAAGCTTCAGATTCTTGAAGTTCCTGGAAGGATCTTCTTTTGGCGTTGGGTTGTGTGAATTCAGCTCTTCGCTCATTTAACTGCGCAGAGCTCCAGACACTGCAAGGTCTCCCTGTTCTGCTATGCCCATATTGCATTTCTTAGACCTACCAATCTAGTGTCTTTGTAAACTACTGTACTGCTGCTTCATGAGGCACTCTGGGCTGCCAGACACCAGAAAACATTAATGAATGGCTGCTGTATATTCAGAGGGCAATTGCACCTGCACAGAGCGAAGGGGAAGGTCTCCTGGGTGTCCCTTGGCAAAGTGTACTGATGGGTGGTAGGATACCTGCTCTTACCATTGTGCTCCGGCTGGTCCTGCACTGAGCTCAGCCTGCAGAACTCCAGTCCATATTTCCATTCTGCCTTCAGGCAGCTCTTTTCACTTACTTAGGTCGCCAGCCTGTTTCCCCAACAGTCATAGAATCACAGAATGGTAGGGGTTGGAAAGGACCTCTGGAGATCATCGAGTCCAACCCCCCTGCCAATGCAAGAACACCCAGGGCAGGACACACAGGAACAGATCCAGGTGGCTCTTTAAAGTCTCCAGAGAAGGAGACTCCACAACCTCTCTGTGCAGCCTGTTCCAGGGCTCTGTCACTCTCACAGTGAAGGAGTTTCTCCTCATGCTGAGGTGGAACTTCCTGTGTTCCCCCTTGCTACCATTACCTCTTGTCCTATCACAGGGCACAACTGAAAAGAGACTGGCCCCTTCTACTTGACACCCACCTTCAGATATTTGTAAACATTAATAAGATCCCCTCTCAGTCTTCTCTTTTCCAGGCTAAACAGCCCCAGGGCTCTCAGCCTTTCCTCATAAGAGAGATGTTCCAGTCCCTTAGTCATCTTTGTAGCTCTCCGTTGGACTGCCTCTAGTATTTCCCTGTCCCTCTTGAACTGGGGAGCCCAGAACTGAACACAATACTCCAGATGTGGTCTGACTAGTGCAGAGTAGAGGGGAAAGGGAACCTCCCTCGACCTGTGAGTCAAACTCTTCTTTATGCACCCCAGGACACCATTGTCTTTCCTGGCCGCAAATTTCATGGTTTCATGGTTATGAAACCTTCATTTTAAACATGATGCTATCTTGTAGACTTCCGTTTTATTGTATCTGCTTTACTAGCACACAGTTTGTGCGCATACATTTTATGTAGACTTATTCAGAAAACTAATATTAGACTTGCTACAAATTTCACAAGCAACAGGAATACTTGGGTTGAGTGGAAACGAAAAAAAAACATTCAACCAGTATCCAGGTTTGTCAAGGGACCGACAAAGTGGGGAATATTCTTGTTTATATATACAGCCCCTGAAAGTACACAGTTTGAATGAAATTCAGAAAGATTATGGAGAGATATTTAAGCAAAAAATTTCTGCACAACTGAGAAGCAAGCAATGATTATCTTATCCTGGCTGAATGGGCTTGCAAATAATATCAACAAATACCTTATCAGTATTTTAACATTGTAACTACAGCACCAGGCACCTAGTGGTATATCCATCCTAAATTTCTTCGGCTACTTGTACTGGTAATACCCAGAGTGCTTTCCTGGTAATGTCAATAGAAACAGTAACATCTTTGGATTGTGAATAGAAAGAAGATACTGTCAGGGTAAACCCATTACTTGATGAAAACTTGTTTGAATATCTTAGTCTTTATTTCCTAACTTGGTTTTTGTTCCAGCGAGAGATGGTGCGTTGGGAGTCTGCACGCTGTCGTCAGACCACGACTGCGTTTTCCAGGAGGAGCCCTTTCCTCCACTACGCTGCTACCCCAGCACAGTTATTCCACATCTCCCACACCAAGACAATGGGCCATTTATTCTATAGCATTAGAAACGATCAGTTTTACATAGGTTGCATACCACACTGGTAAACTGTGGGCCAGGATGAGAGATGCAGCATTTAAAACAACAGTTATCTGAGGCTTCTGTAGGGGACCACGGTGTGTAACCAGTAACAGGGTTAAGATGACACATGCACTGCTGGGTAATCCAAATCCCAGATTGAATAAAAAGAGCAAACCAGCAAGGATTTCTGAGACCAACATCATCAGGTTACTTAAAACCACCCATATACTCCACTTCTCTCTCTGCAGT
Source organism: Actenoides lindsayi (assembly GCA_025331215.1). Classification (NCBI taxonomy): domain Eukaryota; kingdom Metazoa; phylum Chordata; class Aves; order Coraciiformes; family Alcedinidae; genus Actenoides; species Actenoides lindsayi. Next base: position 35,086 of record WTSP01017471.1, on the reverse strand, counting down.
GGGGCAGCAGGATTCCCCAGAGAGCTACTATCACATCTGGACTGGGAATCACTCCCAGTTTGGCTTTAGGAGTACAGCTGAGAGATATCTCAGAAATTAGAACCTTCATGAGCAGCTGCTGGGTTAAGGAAGGGTATAAAGAAAGGAAACCAAGGACCTTTCTGCAAGGGGAAGACCATGATTCTTGTGACAAAGCCCCCACCCTGTGTCTTCGGTGCAAAACCCTGACCCACCGAAGCCTTCCAGAGCCTTTCCATTCAGTTCATCCAAGCCCTGCAGGCAGCTCACATACATCCTCACACGGTGCAGTAAAATAAGGGAAGCATTGGTATAAACTGAGTAAACCCCACCCAAATCAGTAAGTGCTACAGAGACATCTCTGCACTAGAGCTCTCAGTGGCACAAGATGATTGGATAATAGACAAGATTAGCCTGGAGCTGATACTCTACTCAAACAGACAAACAGATCCAGATGGCTTTGAATAGCAGATTATCCAGCATCGTTGGGTAGAATGAGCACGACCTGAGAAGCACAACGAACGCAGCTCCCTCTCTACAGTCACTAGGAGCTGGAGAGGCTCAGCCTTTGGCGGTCATTTATCTCCTTGTCACAGCAGAACGTGCCACAGTGCAGCTCTTCACAGCCCCTGTGCCCCAGACTGTGCTCTAGCTTTATTCCCCTCCAGTACAGCAGATCCAAGACTCCTCATAGTAGGCTGTGCAGAACTCGACATGGACCATCTGCAAGGGAAGAGCAGCAGACGAGCACTGAGCAAAGACTTGCCCTTGCTTTGAGTGCCAAGCCAGCACCACTGCATGACCATAGAGGGCTGTTCATTGTCATTATTGCTCGTGGCCATTAGAAGATGGAAAGTTGGCTAGTGCTACCCCTACCACCCTGCAGGAAGGGAAAAGCAGAAGGTGTCTCCAACTCCAGGTAATTCTTCCACCAGTGCCTATCCTCTGCAGCATTCCACACCATGCAGTACTTTCAGGTGTAGTCAAATGCCAAATGCTACATGTCAATGCCTTTGACTCCTCTCCAGTTCCTTCAAGAAAGTATGCAATTTCCTTCTCAAAGAGCCTGCAAGCTTCACTTACGTGAAGGCAGACTAAACTTCTCCTTTAACCTTTAAGTTCTGGAAGAAATTAGGGTCAATAAACGTTCTTTCCAGCAATCCTCTCCTCTACATAATGAGCTGAGCCCAAAGTGAAGCTCAGTCAGCCCCAGGCCTCCAAAGACATACGAAATCACACTGACCCTTTGCCATAACAGGCCCCTCTTTCCTAACCCCCTACCCTGCTTCACTTACACAGCAACTTCATTTCTGAAACCTCATACATGCACAAGCATGCTGTGCTGCTTGCACACATCACCCGTTGAAAGATCAAGCATCTGAGCATTATATTGATAAAAATGTTGTAATATTAGCTCATCTGAATGTTTATATTTTGCTGCCTTACATTCCTCACACCTGTTTGTGGAAGGTCACATTCAGTCACACATCCAAAACCAGCGTCATCTTCCATTATACAATGCAAAGCTCATCAACCCCTGGACTCATGAGGTTTGCTGGCAAGCTTCCTTATCCCTTTTCTACACACCTACCAGTTATGCTACTTTTTTTTCCAGGAAATGCACTTCCATTTTCATTAGGAAATAACAAGTCCAAAGCATCGACAGATGGCTGATTGATGAATCCTGAGTATAACATTGATATCTGTATCTCAAATATCTACAGTCTTTTACCATCAAAGCACTTTGTAAGCATCAGTGAGACAAGAGTGGGTAATATAGTGCCAGGCTGCACCTGAAGACAGATGGTCCCAGATACCTTCTGAGTGGTAGAAAGGGCTGTTCTGACAGTGTCACACTTAAGCAAAACATCAACAATCTTAACAGTAATTTAGGATGTTCTTTCTATGGTAGGTCCTAACAGGTTAAAATGCAAGCCTGGGTTTTATTATGAAGGCTTTATCACTTAAACCAAACCAAAAATCTCAAGCACACAGGAAGAAGAGCACTTTGGGCTTGGGCGAGATGGACAAGATAAAAACCAAGGCTGAATTTCAGCTGATTGTGCCATTTCAGCAGCAGCAGGCCATTTGATCACTGTCCCTTTGGGGAGACAGCACTGAAAAGCCATAAAAACTGAAAGGCACCCACAAGAAAATAGGGAGCAATGTTTTAAGAGCTGTGACACAGTCTATCATACACAACTGGCCACAGCACGAGAAGAGAGCACGACAGCAAAGACAGCTGCAGCTACATCTTCAAGCAAGCCCTCAGTCCCCATAAGTGGCAAATGTAGCTTTGACCCTATCCTCTTACATGGCTCTGTACACAGTAGCCCATCTCTTACCTCCTGACTAGCCCAGTTAGAAAGAAAAACTCTGTTGCTACCAAAGCATAATGTCAGCTACAGTAATATGTTGAAAGAAGGCATTCAAGTAACTCCTGTTCCCCTGGATTAGCATTATCAGTTTATTCAGCATGGACTGATAATGCTTCATGTGAATGGTCACCCACCCACATGCACACCACGCTGGCACAGTGTCCACAGATGGCAGAGCTGGGAACCTGCGAGGCTCACAAAGTAATTCGAAAATGATGGTTGGAAATGGTTTTCCATTTTTAACGGTAGCTGCCTGCTAATGCTGTACCTCTTGCTTCCTTTCTCCTTAAGGCAGGTGCACATGGTGATAGGAGCTCCGGAAGAGATTTAGCCCCCAACTCTAAACACACCGCATCCAAAGCAGCTCTCTCACGTTTCTGCACGAACCGACCGCAGCCCTCTAACCCAGACCATCTTTGGCTGAAATTCAACAATAGTGGTAAAAGTCCACTGAACTCTTGGCACCTGCCCTCTCTTCTGGGTAAAAAATCTACTCTGGGGTCAGTTCAAGGATTTGATATGTTAATAAGTTGGGAAGGGGAAAAGTGCTTAGGGTTAATATGTTTCCAGGCAGGCTGTTGCCTCCCTTTCCTGGCTGGAGAGAGGAACTTAGTGCTGAAAGGTTTGTTTATAGAGCTGACGCCTCTTCAGAAAGGACGGAGCAGCTCAGTTCTGAATCCACCACCTCTCCGCAGTGGTGTCTCGTAGCTTTGCCACTTTACGTCACGCTGCTGGGAATCACTTCATGCTGGAGCAGTCTGATACAGCAAGGACCTGAGCCACACATTCATCTGTGGCTCCTGTGACATTCCAAAAACCCCAGTATTTGTTCAGGTTTATACACTCACTGGCATGTTTCTTCAAGGACGTGTCAAAGAAACAAGGAGTCCTGAGCTGTCCTTGGCAGTACGCAGATATCCTAATACTGCAGCTGCCTTTAAGTTGGAACTCCTATTGCTTCAGAGAGCTCTTGTGGCGCAAGGTGGGGGTCTGAGGACTGACTGGATTAAGTTGTGCTACAGCAATCCTGAGACCAAACTGGCCTGACGGGGCTTCAAACACTCGGATACACTCAGCTAATTTACATGAGTGCTGGAGGAAGGGAGAAAGCTTTCAATGCAATCAGAGGACAAGCAGAGTGAGAAGCAAAAGACACCTATATACTGCATTAAGGTGAGAAAAGTTTGGACACATCTGAAAAACAAGTACACAGCATCTGTATCTTAAAGTATTGATCCAGAGTTCAGAAACAGGAACAGAAATAGCTGATGCAGAAATCAGGAATTTGGTTGATGGGGCAGTACCTGACCCTTGCACAGATCTAAGCTATAAAACTTGGTCATTGCCTTAACTGATTATTTGTTTTAAATATGTAGTTCGGGCAGTGGTCAGGTAGCAGCAGAGAAACAGTCTGGGTTTTGCCCTCAGAACCCCCTGTCCCTGTGAGCACAAACCAGTTGGCTGTTAAGGCTGCAGGCGTCTTTCCAAAGAGGCTCTCTGTCAGCAAAGAGTATTTCGCTCCCTTGCTCCCAGGTGGTATGTTGGATCAGTGAACAACAATTCAATTTCTACACCAAGGGTTCTCTGCTCCAGTCTTCCTCTCTTGGCAAGTATTCCCTCTTCCCTGCCCTTTATTCCCAAGGCATACCCTTCCTCCCTCCTGGCAGAAGTTTTCCTGCTCGGTCTCCCTCTAAAACTAGAGTCTTCTAACCCCAGCACCCACCCTAACCTCCTTGCCCATGCCTAACTCTGCTCCCAAGCACAGCATCAGCACTGTTTACACACCCCGGCTTCAAGAAGACAACCCACAAATTTACCATCACCATTCTTTCCCATGCTCTAAGCAGCAGGCTGGACATACAGAGAGGAGAACAAACACCCAAGAAAAAGATACCTCTCTTATTCTCTTATTCTCAGCTCTGGCCTCCCCTTGGCAGGGACTGAGCACACCCCACTCAAAGCCCATCACGTGGAGAAGCCACAGCGGGAGCACTAGCATGACATTCCTTCCCGTGTGTGCCCTGAGCGTGGTTCTCCTTTGTGCTACGTTCTACTTTCTGCAAGGTTACACCTCCCTCTCCCCCACTTTCAGAGTGACACAGGGACAGGCTCTGGCCCATACCGCCCTGCATCAAAGCAAGCTCCTATAGGCACAGACATACCACCCCGGGACTAACTTCTGGAGACAGATCTGCAGCAGCAGCTGCCAGGAGAAACCACCTGCTTCCACTACATGGTGCAATGGATCAGCAGCCTCTTACGCATCTGATGCAGTAAGAGAGAAGAGGAAGTCCTGACCCATTCTGTGTCAGCAAAAGCTTCTGGTACATTAAGAAATTTCCTGGGGGCTGTGCGGCCAGCCAACTGTGGTCAATGGGAGCCTGCAAATCCTAATGGCTTAAAACTGAAAAGAGGCAATTTTCAACTATAACGTCACTCCTTGTATGCATTGGTTCTCTGATGACCCCTTCCCACCTCAAGCATCGTTTGAAGAGAAGCTAAGAGTATACCAGATACATCAGCCAGCGGCTACACCACAAGAACTCTGGCACATAGTCCTTGCAGGGCTTGCACGAGGAATGGAGAGCTAGGAACAAGTAGGTGTGAGGACACCAGTCTCCTATCACTCCAATAAATGTCCTCAGAGATTTTACTTTTCAGGTAACATGTCTCATTAGACCAAAGCTCTACAGTATGTTAAAACTCTTCTGCATTTTGCCTGCTCTCTTTTTGCTGCCAGGGTAGTTTTGAAAAAAGATGCAAACTGCACATAACCTGAAATGGAGTAACTCAGAAACACTCAGTTCTCTTCAAAGCAAAGAAGAACAAGAGCAGTAGTATGGGAGCTTAAAAGCTTCCACTCTGGCAGAAAGACAATTTCCCACAGTGTAGGTACTGCCTGAAGATACAACTATCTTTCTAGCATCTCCTTGGAATCTTAGACAGGAGGTGGTGGGGCTATAAACAAACCATGGACAACTTTATGGGGCTGCCCAGAGGGCAAGCTGGAGTATGACTGAGGAAAGATTGGTATAAATGAGTCAGTCTTTCAAGAACTCCCTTTGAAGTTGAATATATCTTATTTCCAATCATTACAGAAAACGGGCAATTCCTGGTTTGCTGTAGAAAAGAGGGTAATCGTCACCTAGTGCTCTGGTCAACATATTTATTTCTTTCACAACCACATTTCCTAATTTCCTTGCAAATCTACAGCTAGCACAGAACCAACCACAAGACACTTACATCTTTGCTTACATCAAAAGCACGTCTCCTTTAACAGTGCAGATCTTTCCTCCTATTTCACAGCGTTACCGTCACTAGTAGAAAAGTTACAGTTTCAGACCTCTCCTCCTGAGGTCATTTTTTTTCTGCTGACACATACCCAGACCAAATCAGAACCGTTTCCAACTAAGTCACGGTGATGCTGACTCCTTTGGGTTTCTGAAACTGCCCTGGGATTTAGCCTGCAGTGGCACTGCCCAGCCAGCTCAAATCTCAGAGCAGCGCTATCTCCATTGAGAAAGAAGGTCAAAGAGAAGTGCACTGATTTCCCCACGCAGCAAAATTAATGCCAAGGATAAGAGCAAACCCCCCAAATGTTTCTGCATTTATGCCCTACTACTAAGGCTTAAATGAAAAGCGGCAAGATAAAAGTATGTATTTGTTCTTTGTTACTCCAGTGCTTACTCATTAGAGAATAAGCCTGAAAAAAAACCCAAGGATCTGTACTTCTATTTCAAATTAAACAGATCAGACCTATGTTGCAAATATTTTCTGATGTAATTCAGGGAAAGGTGGCAAAAGATACAATCCCCTATCAACACAGTTTGGCAAGGGACCCTGGTGTCAACACAAAGACACTCAAAAAAGCTGGCACAGTTTATTTCACCCAGAAAAACAAGGCGTCTTGCCATGGTTCTGTGCTGGTTAGTGAGTGCCCTGGCAAAATGCTCCTTCCCCAGACTTGGCCGTGCTGCTTCGCTCAGGATGGACTGCTGCACATGGTATTTCCATAACTCCCTTTAGTGCTAAAGCCACTTCTCGAGTACTAGCAAAAAAACCCCAACCAACTCAAGACCACCCACCTGTTCTCTGTACATTCTCTTTTACACGTTTCCCAACATCAAGTATTTTTCTTTAGAAAACACAAGAAGTGATAAAACGATTTTCAAAGCAGAATAATAGCAGTACTCTAGTTTACTCTGCAACTCTCATCTTTGACCTTTTTCAGTGTAGGAAATGTATTCGATACCTGAGATTATTTCAACAGAAGTCAATAAAAACTAATCTTCCTGTTGAAATCATAGCACTGACTTTTTTTTACTCTCTTGTTGCTCACAGCTTGAGAAACTTCTGAATTTCTTCTCTTGCAGACATCTTTAGGAATGGTGTACGGGCACCACAACTTGAATCACACCACCGCCATCAAAGCTAGCAGGTACCACGCTCAAGTCCACAGCAAAGTCATGAACTTAACCCTTGGGCTTTCCCTACTTACTCATACATCAGCATTGAGAACTCTTATTTCTAAAATGATACTCAGGCCTCTGTGCATTCCGTAACCTTTCAGGATTTTCACAGTATAATTAGAGCCAGAGCACAATACATGAAAAAGGAAGCAAAAAACATTCTAACTGTCAGGAAAAAGGCCTACAACATCCTTGCTCAGGCAAAAACTACTGGTAGGACAGGAGTTTGTACTCTGGTGATTTTTGATTACTTTAGGCAGAATCGTGTGTTGAAGCTGATGTTTTATCTGATCTTTCTCCATCAAAAAAAACCCCTCCATACCAATGAAACGTCTGAAGGAATGAAGCTGAGGCTGTATGTAGAGTGGCTAATATCATCACCGCTGAGCTAATACGTGACTAAGCTTTAACTTATGTTGGACTGCCACACAAAGCTCTTCAGTGTCCTCTTCCTCTGGAAGCTCCCCAGCAGCAGTCAGTGGCACTTGCCCTTCTCAGGATTAGCTTGAATTAGGTCAGAGTTTATCTGAGGAGGGGAGGGACTTTCTTTTCTCCTTTCTGTTTGCACACCGCCAAGGAAGAGAGAATCAGGGACTCCTTCAAGTTGTAAAAATCAGAACTAGTGTTAGGACCTGTCAGATACACTAGCATAAATCCAGAAGAACTCTCCAGAGTTAACGATAATTGAGTGATGAGATGCAAATTTTAGAGTTCAGACTCAGATTCCCCCTTGTGACTACAAAACCCCAGGATAACAGCACTGAGCTCCAGGAATTATTCTCCCTTCAAATTGATGAACAGAAGCCTGGAGTTCCAGTGGTTACACTCATTTTTTGTCCTTTCGTACATTATTTTTTTCTGGTAAACATGAGGGTGGGGAGTGTCACTTGCAGTGATTTTTAATTTTTAAGTGAATTTAAGCTCATTTGAACACCTTGAGATATATTCAAAACTTGTTTGAATTAGTCTTTTTCCAGGGTAAAGCCTCCATCCTACACTGATCCACTGTGGACAAACCTCTTTGTCAGCATGAAAACCTTCTAGTTTCAGGAAGAGTACATTACAGAAGGAGGCAGATGCAATGTTTGGGTAAAAATCTGGGTATCGCTTGTGTGATAAGAGGTTCTCCAGACCTTTACATGTCATTCCCTGAACAGCTGTCCCACCATCGGAACAGGCTTGAGATGTTATTTGGCTGCACACAGGAAGAACAGCAGAAATTATCACAGGAACAATAGGATCCTGGGAAAACCATGTCAGATTTGAAACCTACCTGAAAAATGGGGATGGGGGGTGAGCAGTTCAGTGGGAAGGAAGCCAAATGCAGCCCCACAGGATGTGAATTGAAAGTAAGTAAATGCAAACTCAGTTTATACACACGGTGCTGCTTCCTGAGCTGGTTTTCTGACAAGCAGAATAGGAGTCATGTTCAGTTTGAACAGAAATACTATTTTTCTAAAAACACACAAACTGCCTAATGAATAAAGATAAGATCATGAACTGAAAATCTGTATCCTTCGGGAGACTGTAAAAATCCCCCTCAGTGACTACAAAGCAACCATCAGCAGTGCTGCCCCTGACATGCACTGTTCACAAAAATCTGCAAAGTAGTGACAGAGGTTAACAGGAAATGCAGAAAGTTCACCCAGGTAACTGTGCATGGTGGAAACCTTCCTGGCCAGGCAAGGCAAAAAGGCAAAGGTGAAGGCAAAGGCAAAGGCAAGAGAAGAAAGAATGAAAAGGGAAGGGGAAGGGGAGGGGGAAGGAAAAGCGGAAGGGGAAGGGGGAGGGGAAGGGAGAGGGACAACAAAAGGCGCAGGGAAAGAGGAGAT
>WTSP01017471.1:0-16349 GCA_025331215.1 Actenoides lindsayi | reverse complement strand
TTCTCTGGAGACATTCAAAACCCACCTGGATGTGTTCCTGTGTGACCTAATCTAGGTGATCCTGCTCTGGCAGGGGGTTGGACTAGATGATCTTCCGAGGTCCCTTCCAACCTCTAACATTCTGTGAGTCTGTGAATAAAATATGCTGCCCCACTAAAAACATGTACCAGGTCCATCCAGGTCTTCTAGTGGTTAGCCAGCTCACCATCTTACCAAACAAAATACATCAGTCCTTCTCTGCAGCTCAATTTCTCCTGAACCATCACACCTCCTTTCTTTTCTCCAGTCCTCACTGGACTGCCCATTGCATCCATGTGCAGAGTGAGACATCAAAAGCAAGCAACTCTTGTAGGGAAACATCTTTATTAGGCTGCTGTAAAGCTAGCTCAAGTGCTGTGCAGGTAGAGCTCAGACACCAGAAGACACAGATCTCTGTCAGAGTCCCAGTTCTTAGTATTTACTGAAAAGAAATCAGGAGAATAATTTAGAAAGGCTTAACTTATGTTTTACATACAAGTCCTGAGTCCCAGCAAAATATGAAAGGCAATTAGAAATCATCCTCATTTCTGGCAACAGGCAGCCCAAAACACTTTGTAAGAGCTTCCACTTAACCAAGGCAGATGAAGACAACAGTGAAATGTTATACAAAAGCATGAAGAATAAGGTGCCTCATAAAACTGAGACATGTAAGCACTATGGGTTTAAGTACGAAAAGAAAGGAGAAACAGCAAGAGGATCTCTAGTGGGAGGTAAAGAGCAGCTCAGTGAACCTCTAACAAGAGACATCATTCAAACCTGAGACCAGAAGACATTTAGCAAGATGCTACAGGGAGATTCAGAACTAACTTGGGACAAAGCAAGGAAAATTTGCTGGCCAAAGGAAGGCATCTCCATCACACTGACACAGAGCAACTGTACAGCGTATGGCAGTTCTCTAATACTGAGAGCTCACAGGAGACTCTACAGTAGCAGACGAAAGCAGATGTGAATCAGAGACACATGAAGGAGAGTAGTGCCAAAGTCCACAAGAAATCAGAGAATGCTCTGGAAAGACGGCCAATGCCAAGTATTTTTCTATATTTCACATCAGCATTGTTGTGCTCTTATCACACCAAGCCATCATGGAAAGGGCCTCCCCCTCTCCCACTCCCTTGAAAAAGGTTGACTTTTTAAATTCCCTAATAAATGATTTGTGATTTAAACTACAAACTTGTATAACACGCAGAACGAAAGACCAGTGAAGGGCAAAGTTCAGAGCCGAGCCAACATGTCAGTCCAAGGCAAATACAAAGTGTTTGGTCTCTCATGGACTGTGAATGGCAGCTGTCAGATGAACTACTCTGGACCAAACCCTGAAGAAAGCCATCAGTTCTCCTAGCATGGGATGGTTTGGCCAGCATTTTTGGGGGCTTTATTACGGATCTAAAGAATAACTCTCTGAACTAAACCAGATTTCATCTGAAAGCACCAGGAGGCTAATTCCTAGCCTGATGCGTTATAAAAGATGAATTGCAGCCATACAGAACTTGGAAAACCTCAATGAAATGCCTCATCTGGACAGCAACCCTGATGGACCTGTAGAAGCAAAGGTACCCAACAAAGAAAATGAAAGAAAAACAGAGGAAAATCTACCCAAAGGCAAGCAGGTACCAGTGCACTGGTGTCAGAAGGAAGGTAGCCACTGTCTCCTATGTGCCCGGTGAGAGTAACCACCATGCTGTGGTACAGAAGTGCCTCACTCTGGATAATGTTTTGAGGGATGCAAGTTACCTCAAGCATTGTGCAGGGTATGCCTGTGAGTAACTGAAGGGTCAGGACTCTGCTTCTTCAGTGGGACACCCGGGGTGAGGCTCAAAGCTCCTTTTCAAACGCAGCCCGCAATTACCAAAAAGGGCAGATAGAGAAAACATGATTTTCTACTAAAAAGATGGCAAATTAGGTCAAATAGTGGAAAACCTCAAATCCACTGTTTATTCTAAACACAGTATTGCTGCAACAATCCTGTATCTGTCCAAAGATCTTTCCTCATTTTGTGGGAGATACCTTGGATTGTTTACCAATCTTCACAGCATGTTTAGAGGTCAGATTGTATCACCTTTCATGCCACGTTCTTTTCCAAGAACCAGAGAAAAACAAAAAACCTCAGTAACAGCTTATTTAGCTGTTTGGCTATTTGCTCATTGAGTTAAGCACTTCACTGAGAAACCTTTCACACCGATTTAAGAGTACAAATTCCACTGGAAAATAAACAGTCTTAAATGCAGTCTTATTTAGCAAAATACTTAAACAAGTACTTGAGCTCAAAATTTCTAAAAATCTTAAACTCACTGACAATATGTCTCATGCATACTGAATATTGGCAATTTGCCTTCAGTAAGGTTATTACAAAATACCCTTCTGTGTGTCTGAAGACAAAAATCTACATTGCTAAATAAAGGCACCCAAACTCCCAAAATAGTACTGGAAAATGAAGTTCTCAGAAAAAGAAGGAGAACTGTCTGACCTGAAAAAAATATATGACTTCTGCTATCACAGCCACTGCTGTTAATGCTCAGACATTAGGGTGAAATTTAATACGGATTACAAACGGAGAATTGCTTATTAAGCAATTTACTTCTCCCTTTTACCAGGGTTGGACAATTCCCCACAGTGGTCCTGTGAGCTTTCTGCCCAGGGTGTTTAAAGTTGACTCTGTTAATGCAGCTTCTGTGAAAGATTATGCCTTGGTACAAGAGATCAAATGAAGAAAATCAGTTTGGTTTTCTTCCTAAATTTTCTTTTAATGTCTTCCTCCTTATCCCTTTACCTATTTTGCCTGAGGCCACACTTTATCTCCCCCTCCAACTGCCTGATAACACAACAATGGCAGATTAAAAATGTGCTGTGAATTAAAGAGAAGTTATGTTCCATCATTTGGCAAACAAGCCAACTTCCAGTGAGGAATGTCTGTATGAAAGTGATGAATGAAAGCTGCTCCTTTTTCTTCTCTGAACTTCTGTAGCCTCACCAAAAAAAGAAAACAAACAAACAAACAAACAAAAAGCAAAGGTTGAATACTTGGAACAACCCTTGCAAAGGACCAAGAGCTGGTCTTTCGCATTGCTGTCTCCTGAGCAGTACCACGTTAAGTGTGCCCAGGTATGTCCCAAATGTGCCTTATAGCACGATACCGAGCTACCTGACCTGGCTAACAGGCTCTGCCACTTCCCAAACCCAAGTTGGTGGCTCCATATGGCACTGTGGAACATAGATCCCAGCTAGTGCTATCTGCGGGCTCCCTGCATCATGCCCTGCTGCATGGTGGTATACGGTTCCCGACCTTCAGATCCCTGAAGGATCTTTCTCCTCTGGCACCTGTCTGGCAATTGCTTGTGCTTGAACATCACCATTAGAAGACATTTTTGCAGTTCAAGCAGTCTTTTGTGCACTCAGTAGCTGTGAACATAGAAGAAATCTCTCGCTCTTACCAAATAGCTCCCCAAGACCTATTTTAGAGCTTTGTAACACTGAGGTTAAAGAACAGAGCAGATCGGCAGCTGCCCAGAAATGTTTGCTCAAATTTATCCCTAGTGTAAATTCACTACACTCAGAATCAATACAGCAGAGGTGAATTTAACCTGTTGATTCCACAAATGGATGAAAAACCACACCCTTCTTCAGAAGTTAGTTACCTTAAAAAATAAAGTTGCATTTTTCCTGGCAATAAATATTTATTCAATGCAAAAATCAGTATTATCATTAACAGAGAAAATATGTACTGACACTTGAGTCTTTTAACTCTGTACTGAGAAAATCAAGAAGATGAACATGTAAGTGTAAAGAAAAACATTAAATAGGCTGAAACTGCCAACAAGTGAAAACAGAGGCTTTTGGTTCCTTCAGAGACATAACCTAATGCCCTCTGATGCTAATGGAATAACTCCAACAAATTCACATGGATGGTTTTGGACTTAAAAGGCACAGTGATTGTGAAATAAAACTAGTTTTGCTCTGAAAGACAACACCTAGGACTGAGAGTGACAGTAGTCACGGCCCCTGTCCTCCTAAGGTGATTCCTAAGACCACCTCTGCAACAGAGTGGCAGTGGTTTGAGAAGCACCCAGCGAGAGGCATAGTGGTGCCAGTGCCAGCTCATGCAGGAAAAGTAATAAAGACCATAAACAACAAAAACAAACCCAAACAGAAATCCCACCGGAAAAGACAATGCCAGGGTCACCCCCACCAATAAAAACTAGCACATAATGTGCACTGTACTTCTGGAAAGGGACCCAGTCTGTATCTTCTAAATGGCTGATCACAGTAAAGGACTTCTCTTGACTGTGATCAAAATACACCTAAAGGCTCCACTGCCAGTATCAGTAGCAGAATGACTTGGTCAGTGTATTTAGTCTACACATACAACATAAGGACAAGCTGGAATTTCTGTTTATTGTATAAAAAGGGAACTATCCATAGGCCAAGGTTAGGTGAGGATGCAAGTAACAGAACTTTCAATACAGGGACTTATGAAACTGTGGATGAAAATCACTACTTAATAAAAATAGCACAATTGTAATTCCGAATGAAACGCTACTGTTGCGGGTGCCATCAGGCACAGTTGTGTCCATCCAGCCTTGCCTGTACTTCCTCAACCCACTTCTCCTGTCCCCCACTCCTGTCACAATGGTCAAGAGGACGGCGCAGATTTTTTCCATGATGGTAATATGACATTAACATCCCAGGTATTTAAACCTGCTTTGTGGCTCCTTAATGTTCATCCATCAACTAGTTCATCAACACATTTCCTGTCACTCTCCTTCCCGTCCTGCAGAGCAGTGTCATCTGGCTAACATGACATTTTAAATAAAGATACTCTTATTACAGAAGGAAGTACCAAAAGGGGAAAAAAAGCCCTGCACTCTCCTAATTTCACTTGCATTTTCATTAACGCTTTTAACTTTCAGCTAGTTCGAAGTGTTACGCAAAATATCAGCCAATGCATGCTGCAGAAATATTTCAAAAAGGAAAAAAATTACTTCATATGCCCTTTCTGGTTCTATGTCAAATTCTCTTTATTTTGCAGTTGACTTTATGCTGCTGCATGGGGCTTAAGATCAGAATTGAACCCATAAGCAGTGCTCTTGTTTTACACAGCAAATGCACTGAAATGCATCTCTGTCAGCACTGTCTGTGCTGCTTCCTAGTGCTCCTCACCCAAACAGAGTGGGTTAACACACTTTAAGTAAAAATGATCTGCAAAGGTGTATGCTGAATTAACAGCCTGTTTCTATGATACCATCTTTGGACAGCCTGCATCCCTAATCATTAAGCAAATAAAGTTTGCTATAGGTTTTTGATCACAGGTCCAACACAAATAGGGGAGGTTCTGAATGCAGCTGATCAGCTCCCACCTCCAGGAAAACTGGTGAAAGGAAGCAGCAATAGGCATAAGGCTGCTTGTGTACATCTTGGCCATGGGCAGGAGTATAGAGTGGAGGGAGGGATTTCAAGGCACAAAAGAGATGGCAGAAAGGGAATAGAAAATGGCAGAAAGGTGCTGGGAAAATAGTCTTCTTGGGAAACCTGATGATCTTCCCTTCCCAGTCTACCTCTTACTTTACATCTGCCACTGGGCACCCTATGTACCTGTGAACGGTGCTAAACATGATTTACTCCATCAGTCTAAAACTGTTGTTAACATTTCCCTGGATGCCTTGCTGCTTCTCTGCTGACCTGCAGTGTTTTGGTAGTTTCCTCAGACAGGGACTCTGTGCGAGGAGAAGCTAGCAAGCACCCAGCATCTACCAAGCACATCACCAAGCTCACCATTCACACATAAACAGCTGCTACACCGCCCCGTGTGCAGCGGGCAGGAGAGAAAAACTTTCACTGTTTAAACACCAATTACTCTCCCAGCTTTAATTTTGATCTCATCACCCTTCTCCCTTGTTACTCAACTAGCTGAGCAGAGGAGCCCACTCTTGGAGCAGTGGGTGCCATTGGCCTCCCAGGTGGAGCGGGATCTTGTGCAACCCAGCCCAGCCCGATAATCCCCGCACGGTTTCTTCACACAGGATTGTCAGTTGTCAAACGAGGCAGAAAAGATAATTTGTAACAATTCGAGTGTGAGGATTAAAGTCAATGAATTTTTACCTCTTGTTAATTATTATAAGTTTCCATCTTCCCATGCAGGGCACATTAGCAACCAGGAGTGGGGCAAAGGGAAGACTGTCTGAAGACAGCCTGAAGAAACAGGGAGCTCTGCAGACCAGAATCTTGAAAAGGAGGAAGAGGCCACTTAAAACACTGGGGAAAGCTGATAAGATGCTGTTCCCTGATATGAACTCTTTCTCTCCTTCCACTGTGTGGTTTTAGGTGGCAGCACACGCTCTGTTGAAGCACAGAAAGATGGTCCCGTACGTTTGACTTGTATGACAAACACCTGCAAATGCCTCCACAGAAACAACAACGTGGGATGTGCTAAGGCAGCAGCAGAGTCTATTGCTTTACTGAGCTGCCATTTATTAGGTTTCCAAGGGTCTGGGATGATTCCATGAATTTCGGGTTGCTCTCAGAGCTGTTACACATACTGCAGGCTGATGCATCTGGAGCAGGTCCAAGGTAATCAGGATTTTCACATTTCAAATGCTGCACTCCTAAAGATACCTAAGAGATTAGTCCCTGCCTAATATCAAAAGGCATTGCCATGGGCTGATTTTAGCAGAAATTGGGTTTTTCCAGATTCCTGGCTTTTGTTGGCATCAGTGTAACCATGATAAGAGTGGTGAAAAACTCTTAACAAGTTCCTTCTGCACAGATCTGTGTGGCAGCAGGGGAAGGAGGCTATCAGGAGACCAGGGTGAGGGGAAAAAGCCTGACTCAAGTGTAGCCAGATAATAGGGATCCTGAAGATACCCTAAAGTTGCTACTTTACCCTATTACCTGAAAAAATCTGCTCTGTTGGTGCAACACTTGGCGAGAACCCTGATCACCTTTTTGAATGGCCCAATTGTCACGTTAGGGGACATGAGACCTCATGGTAGGAACCTCTGCAGCTGAGATTATCTTCAGAGATATCCAGGACACACAGAAAATCATGGAAACGGAGAGGATGCAGTTTTCTAAAGCACGCTGTTGCAGCAGACAAACAACATCTTCCTATGGAGATGAGGGTAGAGCATTGCTTCTTGTAGCCAATAATACTGCTGACGTCTTAGAGAAATCACTGGAAAAATGGGCACCTCCAGCACCAAGCTAATTTTAGGACCACTGAAGATCACTTCAAGACAAGTGATGTTGTATTTGGAACAATCCTCAAAAAAACAGAGCAGCTGTCAGTATGGCTTATACAGAAGTGATTCAGGATCTGAAATATGCTCTCCCCTAGCTCACCATTTTTTCCACCCATATTTTTTGACTCTTCCCCTTCCCTCAGATGAATAGTGAATCACTGTCCTCTGGCATCTCATGTTTATGAAAAATCATTTGCTTTCTATTTGCTCCAGAATGTTTCCTTATAAATCATACACATCTGAGCTTTGCAAATTCCAACTATTGTAAGGTTTGATTTTATGAAGTTACCTCAACAACTTTTTTTTTTTACAATAGGCAATTTTTACTCTTTTTTAAAGCAAACATTTTATTACCCAAACTTATCTCAAAAAATATCAGTAGATTACACAAGAGACTCTGATGATGATGATTCCCTCCTACATCACATAGCAAATGCCAAGAACTTTGGTAACCTTTGCCTTACATAATTCTGACAAAAAAAGTGATGCAATATGAAGATGCTGTAGCTAAAGATGATTGTAAGCAGTGTTCATTAGCCTAGAAGCAAGAGCACAAAAGGTATGAAAGAGCAAATAAACTGCACTGTTCATGTGTGTGATGGTCTCATGTCCCCGAATTAGAACCTGGAGTGGTTTGGGCAACTCTGGCGAGAATTCATTTCAGTAAGTTGTATTGCTGAAAACAAGCCAAAACTATTAACTACTCCATTAGTCTTCCAGGATGAAAGTAAAGGTGCTTCTCTTTCCTTCGCTGCTTATTACATAAGTCAATTAGATGAACAGGCTTTGAAGACATTGTAATTGCAGCCATTCTACCTGCAGAACTACTCAGCTGTCCCTAACCCGCGGCTGTCCATGTTCATGACGAGCAACACAGCTAGGTGCTAGACTGAGTGAGGCAGTTTGTCTTAACTGACTGTACTGCATTTAGCCTGGCTAATAGAGCAAAAATATTCTAGCCTGCTTTAAATTAGATCCTAGCCAGACTGATAGGCAAAACTGGAAATAACCCCTCAAGACTGCCCTCTAATGCCAACAGCGGAACTCTGCTCGGACAGCACTTGCATTGGGTAAAACGTCAAGCCAGGGAACCTAGCGTTTTGAATCAGTAACTTGGGGAAAAAAGCATGTATCCTACTACTTAACTAGTATTTGAAGCAAGTCTCGAGGGTTTTTAACAATTCCCACGCTATAAGGTTTTCCAATAGTAGCAGTAGTAGTAGTAGTTGGTTCTTGGTTTTTGTTTTGATGGTTTGGTTTGGGTTTTTTTTGAAAGGAGGGTGACTTGCTTATTATTAAAAGGTGATATTTCAAATGCTGCTGCATTTTTATTTAAGGAACAAATCTATCAGTAAGTTTATTCAAAACAAGGTATATCAATTTGTAAAGAACAGGGAAAGAACTAAGCTAGGTGATAACAGAAATGCCTGCCGTAGCACGCTCGGAGTGCATTAACTGTATTTTTAGAGCTGTATCAGGTGGTGTCCGCACTGGGGACAGCCCATACTGTCACCTGGTGTACAGCTGGAGGTCTCGTGAATCAGGCACTGTCTCATAAGACAGAATTCCATGCATCCGATCACGCACAAAGTTATTTTTAGCAACGCGATTAGAAGGAAGGCGAAGTAGAAGCTTTAGCTGCTGGTGGAGATCACTAGAGGGCAGTAGGCAACCCCTAATCGCCCCAGAGCTTCCCGCAGAGCTCAGAGGGCTTCAACAGGGGAAGGGCAGAGCAGCCTCCTCAGTGAAGGTGAAAAAGAAACCTCCCTGTTTGCTACGAGTGTTAATATCCCTCGACATTGAGCTATTTTTAAAAAGTCAGGGACAAGCAATACAGGCAATGCTGTTTCTTTATCTGATGGTGCCAGCACCGCAGATGGGCTGTGGAAGAATCGGGATGTTTCTACCTTGCAAACACCAGGAGCAAACTGTGGGGCTGATTCTCCACTCCCTCCTAACTTGTCAGCGACCTATGTCCTGGGGCACCATAATGGCATTCCAATCTACATTTTTTTTTATCAATCTTCCTATACGTATGTAAGGTAACAGTGCAGAAAATAGTCCTTTTTATATTGAGGCTATATATATAATTGCTTCAGTGATACAATGCCAGACTGGTCAAATGAAGGACTTGATTCCAGTGCTTGGCACTGACAAACTCTCTTCCCAGCTCTCCATTCCGGTACTGGCATTTTCATGCGTCGGTTTCTCTACCCCATCCCAAACCACAGTTCATTAGAAAAAGCAGTAACTGATGTTGGAAGCTTCATGACAGGCTGGGTGCCCAGCCACACTCCTGTCTGTGCCATCAATGAGGTATGAATGTGAAGGAAAAATGGACCCTGAGACCATAACTGAGGTGGTTCTGCACTCTTACAGCATTTCCATCAGTCCATGGAGACAGACATGGCATTAAACCAGAGGGGACACAGGTACTTCTTCCCAGCCTGGGTTAGTCAGTTTAAAAAATGAGCCAGACGAAATGAAAAGTGATGGCACCGTATCTAGCACTGACACTCTTCCTACTCTTCATAAAAAAATCCTATTTTCATTTAGCAGTTCTAGTGGTATTTAGTGGTTTCAACTTCTGCTTCGGGTTCCACGGTTTTCATAAAAATTACTTCTCTAACAGTTATGAGGAATGCCTGAAAACCTGAGCCATAAATGCTGCAGAAGGAAAAGCCAACAATAGAAAACCACAGAAATAACCCACTTTCTGAAGGCTTGTTATTATTGCTGTCAATTTTAAGCTCCTGACTTTTCACTCCTCTTACCAGTTTGAGGGCCTGGCTTCTGATGTATCAATGCTGGGGTTTCAATACAGTCTGAACTTTACCCATAAAGAGGGACTTACCACAGAAATATTGGTCACCATCTGATACCCCAATGTCAGATGTACAGAGTTTTGGCAGAAGAGTGGCCCTACAAGGTTGGACCAGAGCTCCGTTACCCTCTCTCTGACACTAGATAGTGGTTCACTAGGAAAGGATCAAAGAGCAGGATGAGCAAGGGACGATGCTTACCCAAAATACTTTGACAACTTTTAGAGGAGATCTTTGTATTTAATAGTCATGTTTTGCCTCTGTAGCAAAAGAGGTCTCATCTCGCTATCACCAAAGGTGTACATGCAAGAAGTGATTATTTTACAGCCAGGACATGCAATCAATTAGATTTTTTTCTCAAAACCAATTTTTTTTTTCTCAAAAACACTTCTTTTGAGAAATCTGTGAGATCCTCACATGTTATCATAACCTTTGGGATTGCTTTTTGGGCCATAAGTTCTCAAACAGGAGAGGGCTCTTGGCAATGTTCAAAGACAAAGAATTTTACTCGAAGGACAACATTCCAGCAGCAGACCACTTTTCAGTGCCCAGCAAGAAACACAGGACTTTCACAGAACGAAAACTCAGGTAGCAATGGAAAGCCTTTAACTCTTGTAATGTACCTTTTCCCAGCAGCAAACTGGACAGTGCCTCTCAGCTGCACATCCCAGACCTCCCTTTCTGGTCATATCCACCTCTTCTCTCTTTGGATAAATGAGACACACAAGACACGAGGTTGCTCAAAGCAACTACAGCATTTGGTGCTAACAGTCAGTGAAACAAGTGATGATTCTGTCTTGAGCAACAAGGACCACTCAGCATCCAAGAAAAAGAGCCAGTAGGAAGGCCACCTGCTCAGTTGCAAAAGGCAACTGGATGGGGCTGAAGTCCTTGCCTAGAAGGTGCAACAAACTCTGCAAGAACCCTGCGGCATCAGTCTCTTTCCCTTTCTTATTTCACAGGATAGACTTGACTGTAGATGCCCTCACAAAATCTCTGAGATCTTATATTTATCCTGCTTGCCATATGCCAACTCTGGATAAACCTCACAATAGCCAGCCATCAAGTGTAATGTGCAAGACCACCTCACTGTTTCTACAGATGAAGGGATTGTTCCCATCACTGAGTCTCTTTCTGTGTTTCCTTGTGCCATGACTGTTACAAGCCCAGCATTTAGTCTTAAAAGCTGTGCCATCCTGTCCATAACGCAGTCCCAACATTGTCAGTCTCTCAAAGTTAGCAACAAGGACACATTTCAGAAACACTACTCTGGAAGGCGGTGTAGCAGGGAGTGGTGTCTGGTCTTCTCAGTCTCTGGGAGGTGAGAGCAAAGCTGAACTGATTCACAGGTTATGACTTTGCTGAAAATCAGTCCTTTAAGTTCTTAGCCTATGCATTAAGCCCCGTACTGAGGGTTCATAATAACAGCATGCTTGAACTATGGCATTGCTAAATTAGTAGGCTTTGCAGAGTCCATAAATCTCTCACAGGGGTGATTCCACTTCAGCTAGAAAGAAAGTAATGGCTAGAAGCTACAAAGGTCTCTAGAGGGAATTAGGCTCTGAAGTCCTATTGAATTAGCATTGTTTACAAAGCAGTCGTAACTTCAATGGATGTTAATGAGTCTTTAATGAGTCAAGTTACAATGCAACACACAAAAGGACTGTGCTTCCTTCCCGTTTATTCTGCTTGACACAGGTGTAGAAGCCCTCGAGCTAAATCTATCTCATCCTGTTGAGAATAAAAGAGAAGAATCCGCTCTGTACCTTAACAAAATTTACATTCATGTCCTTTACGCCAAACCAAACTAGGAACTAATTACATCAGGATTAACTGTTCACACAGGCAGCTCACAGGATCACAGGATGGTTGAGGTTGGCAGGGACCACTGGAGGTCCAACCTCCCTCCTCAAGCAGACTCACCTACAGCCAGTTGCCCACAACCGTGTCCAGATGGCTTTTGAACATCTCCAGGAAGGAGACCCCACAGCCTCTCTGGGCAACTTGTTCCAGTAACTGAACAGCCTCACGGCAGAAAAGGTTTTTTTCCTTGTTTAGACACAAACTCCTGTGTCTCAGTTTGTGACTATCGCTTCTAGTCCTGTCACTGGACACCTCTGAAAAGAGACTGGCTGCATCTTCTTTCCACCTTTCCTTTGAGTATTTATACACATTGAGCTTTCTCTTCTCCAGGCTAACAGTCCCAGCTCTCTCAGCTTTTCCCTTCATTATCTTTGTGGCCCTTTGCAGGACCCTCTCCACTACAAGAAGCTCCATCTCTGTCTTGCTCTGAGGAGCCCAGAACTGGACCAAAAACTCCAGATGTGGACTCCCCAGTGCTGAGCAGAGGGGACAGATCACCTTCCTCGACCTGCTGGCAACCCAGGATACCATTAGCCTTTTTTGTTCGTGTTCAACTTGGTGTCCACTAGGACCCACACGTCCTTTTCTGCCAAGCTTCTTTCCAGCTGGTCACCACTCAGCATGTACTGGCATATAGGGTTGTTCCTCCCCAGACGCAGGACTTTGCACTTAATGTTAAATTTAATGATGTCCCAGCCAACTCAGTTGTCCAGCCTGTCAAGGTCCCTCTGGATGACAGCACACCCCTCTGGCTATCATCGGCTCTTCCCAGTTTTGTGTAATCTGCAGACTTGCTGAGGGTATGCTCTGCTCATTAATGAAGATGTACAGGACTGGACCACGTAGTGACCCCTGGGGTACACTGCTTGTTACTAGATGCTAGAGTCTGTGACACTAACGATCACTCTCTGAGTCCGGCTATTCAAACACTTTTCAGTCCACCTCACTGTCTCCTCATCCAGATCACATATCACCAGTTTCTCTATGAAGCTGCTAAGGCACACAGTGCCAAAAGCCTTCCTGAAGTCCAGGTAGATGGTATCCACTGCTCCCCCTTCATCTGCCAAGCCAACCACTTCAACATGGAAGGTTATCAGGTGGACCAAGCATGACTACTCCTCTGTGAAGCCATGCTGAGGGAAAAGTTTTGCTTCGCAGCCTAAGCCTGGTTTCTGCAGGTGTCATCCAGCAGTTCTCTTCTCTTTTTCTTATAAGAGATACCTTGTCAGATTACACAGTGCTGTCAGACAGACTGCTCTAGAAAAGATGGTCAAGAAAAGACATCGTCAGTTCAGCAGCAAAAGAATGAGACTGCAGGCGACACAGCAGTCACCTCTGTGTGATCTTGGGCTGGATCGTTCTGGGGATGACCAAGCCAAGCTGCTGAGTGGGTGGTTTTAGGCATTTTGAGTTATTCTGTGCATCCAGTGAAACTTCCATTAAGTTGTTAAAGTGGGACCTTTTCAAGTGTCCCATTTTTAATCTTCCTCTTCTGCTGCCACAGTCATCCACAGTGTAATGATACTAAGGCTGACACATGAGCTGCAGATTGCAACCTCTTCAAATAAGTAAGGCCAAAAAGGTGCAAAATTACAGAAAGTGAGTCCTCATGAACATAACCAGCTTCTAACTCGCACTCGTACAAACCAGAGTAATTCAAAAGCAAACAAGATCAGATTTTACATTTATGAAAGGCTTTCAGTGCTGAAGAATAAGGTGCGTTGTACTGAAATGGCACTACAAAGCGTACTTACAATGGAATGTGCTTCCTCAGAGGTGGAATATGACAAGCACACAGCAGCTCTCAGGAGCACCATTGAGCTGGAAGTCCTGCTCGACACGACAAACACCAAGAGATACTTGAAGACTTCCCAAGATAAGGATCAAAGTTTTAAAGTGTCTAAGATAAAAGTTTAGCTTATGGGCATTGCTGTATTTCACGGCACAGGAGAACATCACCCACTGAAGCATGAACAGCACTTCCCAGAGCACTCTGTGCTTTTGAGGAAAGCACCATGTAACCAACCCAACAACACAAGAGAGTCATCTCTATAAGTGAGGCTTCTTCTGTGAAGGACCACCTTGGGATGGAGTTCCAAGTTCTCACCCTCCTCTGCTGATGCCACCATTCATGGCAGATGAGCAAAACATGGTCCTTCCACTGGGACAGAGGAGGAAGACACAGAGGTGGACTATAGCTGGAAGCAACAGTAGCATCAAGGTAAGAGGTGTGTCTACATCTGGCAAACAAGACGGTGACCAAGCAGCCCCTGACTTGGAGGCAGAGAGCATGAAAAGGCTGGAAACTCCTGTTCCAAATTTCCTAGCCTAGCCTAGCCTAGCCTCACTGAGAGTGCAAGAGTACACAAACTCACAGCAAAACACAGTGCAGCATCAGGAACCACTACACATACAGCTGAGGCTTAAACTAAACAAAATGCCTTCTTTCATGGTTCAGATCACTGCTTCTTCCAGGATTGTAAAGTAAGAGACCCACCTCCTCCTACACAAGTAGGACCTGTTGCATCTTTTGTGTTCTTCCATTCCCTGCCAGCCATGAGATCGGCTGGGAGTGTGACTGCCTTCCCACATTACACAGCAGGATTTCCAGCACCGTGCTTGGGAGCACCAAACCAGACCAGCAGGCAATAGGCCAACTGCAGCCCCATCCATGGCACGACACTTGACTTTCTGCGTTCGCTCCACCAGCTGCGTGCACAACATTTACCAGGGGAGAATGATTAGCTGGCTTGCACACAGCGCCCATGATTTGCAAGCCTAATATCCGACGCTTCAACTGCTCGGTGAAGTAATTGCCTATCAGGACAAGGTTACACAGGATTCAAAAGAGAAAAGAGGAGGGGAGAAAAAGCGGGCAGACGAGCTCTTTCTCTCAAAAAAGGCAAAACTAGATGCCACTTCAAAGCAGCCTGACATCTCCCAAAGGATCCCCCCCTCCCGTTCCCTCGGTGGAGCCCGTGCCAGTGCCAACAGGGCAGGGGCCAAACGCCACCGAGAGCCGACGAACCGCTCGGCTGCAGGCAGCGCTCCCGCGGCAGCCGTGCGTCGGCAGCGCAGCGCTCCGCGCGTCCCGGGCCGGGGGTCCGCGTCCCTGGCCCCAGCCAGCCCCGGGCCCCGGCCAGCCCCTCTCCCGGGGAGCGGGCTGCAGGCGGCGGGGGAGCTAGGCGGGAGCAGAAAACCGCTGTTGGGAGGTGGGGACGCGGGTGTCCGCCTTGGGTTGCCAAAGAACCGTGCACGCGTTTTCCGCAGGCAGATCCAACAAGCGCTCACGGAGACTTAAAAACTAAAAAGAACCAAAACAACAAGAAACAAAACAAAACAAAACAAAACAAAAAATAAACCTTAAACAAAACAAAAAAACCCTAATTTAAAGCCTTCTCAAGTCTTCCCTACAGGGGTGCAAGTGAGGCCGTGGCAGTGTCAGGTGATGCCCCTCTGGCTCCGTCCCGGCGAAAGCCCCGCGAGGATGAGGCGGCAGCAGACGCGAGGATGCCGGGGCCGCCCTGCCCCGCAGCCGCCTCGCTTCCCCCCGCCGCTGGCCCGGCTTGCACCCACCGGCCCCTTCTTCCCCCGCAGGGGAAGCAATGCAGGAGCAGACAGAAAAGAAATAAACAACTTCCCTCGTGTAAAAAGTTGCCTCGCAGGTGCCCGCAGCTGGCGGTTAACACAGACAGTAAGAGGATCAACTCCATCTCCGCCAGTGGAGCAAAAGGGGAGGGAAAAAAATAAAAGCCCCCGCATTTGCTATTCAGAGTTTAGTTAATTTGGATGATAACGGTTAGTGTTTAATCCCATTGTACGAGAATGAATATGCCCAAACCTACAAGGCTCCTGGAAGAATAATGCGGCCAAGAGCACCGCACGAAGGGGCGCCCGGGCGGGCAGCCGGCCCGGCCCGGCCCGACCCAGCCCGCCCCGCCGGCCGCGGGTGACGCGTCCGGGGCCACTCCGCGCCTCCTCCCGCGGCACCGCTCGGAGCTCTCGGACAGCCCGGCGAGACTGCGGGCTACGGGCCGGCACCGCGCCCTCGCCCCGGCCGCTTCTGGGGAGATGAGCGGGCGAGAGCGGCTGTGCCCTCCGCCGTGCACACCACGGGAAGACGAGGTGGGGATGGTTTTCTCCACTTGAGATCACAGAGGGAAACGCGCAGGAAACTGCGGGACGCGGGAGGGGACGTGGAGGTTTCTGAGAAAGCACCTCTCCGAGCTGCCACCGCTGGCACCGACGCCCTTCTCACAGCACCGCCCGGGGCTCGGAGGCGCCGCCCAGGCGGACGGGAGCGGGCACCGTGCGGCCCCCGCCGCCCCCCCGGCCGCCCCAGGGTTTTCCCTGCCCCCCGGGGGAATGCTATTTTGAAAAGGTTAATGATGAG
>WTSP01017468.1:0-11131 GCA_025331215.1 Actenoides lindsayi | reverse complement strand
GAGCGGTGGCGTCACGTGCCCGCCCTCCCGCCCCGCCGCCGGCCCGAGGCGCTTGCGCGGCCTGACGCGCGCTGTTTGTGTTGGCAGGTGACGGTGGCGGACGGGGAGGCCCCCGAGGAGGTAGGTGCCCAGGGCAGGGCGGCGGGGGCGGGCCTGGTGGGGCCCGCCCCGGGCCGATCGCGGCCCGCCCGCTTACGCAGCTTCTCTCTCTTTTCCCTGTCTGTAGCCGAAGAGGCGATCGGCGCGTCTGTCCGCTGTAAGTACAGGAGCGAGAGAGGGCTGTCCCTCTGGGCTAGGGAGGGAGGGAGGGAGGGCGGGGGGGGAGTGTGTCTGTGTCAAACTGTCGCGAAAAGAGGTTTACCGAGGGCTGAATCTCTCCCTTCCGTGTTCTTCGTTCTCAGAAACCTGCTCCTGCCAAAGCAGAGCCGAAACCAAAAAAGTTAGCGGCAAAGGTGAGAGTCGCTGGGAACTGGGGAGGGAGAAGGAAAGGCGGTGGATTTTGTTGCACAGGTGTCTGGTGGCATCCCGTTTCATGTCGTTGATGCATGGTGTTTGAACGCTTATACTCGTCTTTGCACGTTCCTTGTGGGAATGCTCATTTAGCTGAAGTGTCATTTTCAGATGCTTCTGCCAGTATCTACAGGTGCATTCCACTGCTGTTTGAGTGTATCCTTGTTAAGCACTCAAAGTATTGCTTAGGCATGTGGGGACTGACTTATGTGTGTTAGACTTGAGTTTGGTACTAAGCAGATCTACTTGAATGTCAAAGCAACTGTACGTAGGATTGTATTTCATCCCTGTATCAAAAGGGAGATAAAATACACTCTCAACTTAAGGCAGTGTGTTCGGACAATAAAAAAATATTAATTACTTAGGCAGCCACTGAAAAAAGATGTGACTTTCCATTCATAGAGTGTAGCTTTTTCAGGTATTTGTATGTATAAGTAAGCATGGTTTAGTATCATCTTTCATTTTTTTACTATAGCTTTCACAGTGCCAGTAAAGGTGTAAAATTCTTTGTTTCTTGGGAGGAAAAAAAAGTGATTGTGTGTCTGTTGGATTGTTTGCATGTGTGTTTTTAAGTGTCCCCTTATGATTATATGCTTTTTAATGTATGAATTAAAAACATTTCAAACACACTAATACAGAACTCTGCAGATTTTTAAAAATATTTTCATTTTATTAATCTACTGAACAGTTACTTATCACTAGTGCACCTTCATTTAAATGATTTGAATATCAGGGCATTCATATTCTTAAAGTTGTAAGCCTAAAGGATTTGGGAAAGCTTTCTTATTTTACTTCAGTTCTGAGTCAGTTTTGGGTTGTTTTTTTTCTCCAGTGTCTGTGTGGTGCATCTAATTCTTAATGCTGCTAGTTGATGCTGACTGACAGGCATGCTACAGACTTGCTGCCTATAACTACTCCTAGAAAGAAATGTGTCATAGAATCATAGAATGGTTTGGGTTGGAAGAGACCTTTAAAAGTCCAGCAGCCCCCCCTGCAGTGAGCAGGGACATCTTCATCTCCGTCAGGTTGTTCAGGATTCCCCCAGTTCATAGCTGGGAACATACTCATGTAAAGCAAGTATATCACAAACAATTGTCATCTTAGAATGTTAAGTAGAACTTCTTGCATCATGAAGCCCCAGGTAGCATTCCCCCATGGAATGCTGCTGTAATGTGAATATGTTGAACATTCTTTTCTTTTTTCTTCCTTTTTTTTTTTTATTTTTTTAATTACTGTTATCATTGGCAATGCAAATAAAGGTATGACTTGTTTTACATTTGATTTTCTTTGTTCAGACCCCCATGCTTTCGCTAAAATCTTTTATCATTTGGAAACTTTCTCATTGTTAATGTAAAAATTGCTTTTGTTCTAATTGTGTCTTATTTCAGTACTTACGTAAGCTATCACTGGACTTTATTTAAATTGCTTGCAGAAAAATTTCAGTGTTACATACCAGTGAAATGGTAAATTTTTATTTATTTATTAGTCACTATATTTTTTTTCTGTATTTGATCCATCAAAAGATGCTTCTTTGCATCCACTTTGTAACTTTGTAATTTTTCCTGGTTGTGAGAAGTTTGCTAGTTATGGAGTTACTTGATGGTTTTGTTCTAAAAAACGTATTACTGAAGAAAAATACATTTTGACAATCAAAACAGAGAACTCTGTGCTCTGTGAAATTCTGTCTCTTACCTGAATAATACTGAGTTGAACTTTTTTAAAGGATTTTTTTTTTCACTAGCATGTTTTAAGTGTTTTCTCTGTTCATAAGAATTAAAAAAATTATCTTCCCTAAAAATACGAGCAAAGAATTTCTAAAGTTTTATGGATGCTAACAATTTAGTTATCTGACACAAGATGCTTCAGCATTGATTTTTTTATTTTAAAGTTTTATTATTTTCTTACCTTGCATCTCTTTTATATGTAATGTAGCTTACTGCACGTTTGTATCGAGTGCTGTAAAACACTTAGAACTTTTGCTCAGTAGTTGCAATTGGTTGACAAAACTGAATTTTTCATCAGAATGGTATTTTATGTGAGCATTCGTATCAAATAGGAAACTTATTCAAAATAGCTATTAGAAAGTTGCATATGTGAAGTAAGAAAATTGTGTGATTTTTCTAAGGAATACTTCTGACCAAGTGGTTTCTAATACTGATCTGAGATACGCATTCCTCCAGTGCTTTAAATATACAGAAATAAGAACTTTAATTCTTGGTGTGAATTTTAGGTCAGAGACAAGAATTTAGGACATAATTTGAAGAGCATACTTAGGAAATGCACATGGTATTCTTAATGAGATTAGACACATGTTAAGTTGGATTGGTGTAGTGGTCCTCTGCTTAGAGGTGTAAATGCATTACATTCTCTTGCAGCTTACTTACATTGTACTCACCCAGAAGAAGCATTCTAGTTTGTAATTTATTGAAAATTTTTGTTAGTCAAGTAATGCTTGACTTTGATGGTGTCAAAACCAGTGCATTTATATATCTCTGAGTTGTTAGAAATATTTTGTAAGTAGGGGGATCAGCTGGAGGACAGGCAAACTTTGTAGCATTTTGTGTCTGTAAGAAAGTGTCTGGGGAGATGTATTAAATATTTATATGAAACTCTCTCTTGAACAAATACTTCTTCCCTACCCATTTAACGACAGTCAGGTACAGAGGACGTGATTGAGATACTAACAAAGGAGCACTGAAAATTATACTTCCAGGTGATGCATTTATTTAGGTTGGGTTACTGAAATTACATCAAACTAAGAGGAAGAAGAGTGTTTGAAGTTCTTTGTATTTACAAGCTGGAAGGACTGCATTGCTATTTTTATTTATGTGCCACAAGGTTAAATGATTAATTACAAATTACTTTGTCTAGCCACTAGAACATAGTTATCTTCTCTCCCAGTTTGATTCTCTCATTTTACTGACTGTCTGAAACTGTTCGTTTGTCAGTATATAGTTTGGAAAACTGTTCTGGTAGTTGAAGTGAGTATTAGCTCATTGTTTGTACTAGCTCTTGCTGTTTAACAAGTTCATCTTGGTTTGTGTGGCTTCTATAATTTTCAAAGTTTGCCTAGTAGGTCATAGGAATTTTAATTACTGGAAATTTATTTCATTGTAGGATAAATCTGAGGACAAGAAAGCTCAATCAAAGGGGAAAAAGGGGCCTAAAGGAAAACAGACAGAAGAGACAAACCAGGAACAGACAAAGGACAACTTGCCTGCAGAAAATGGGGAAGCTAAAAGTGAGGAGGTAAAGCTGTCGTATTCTCTGGTGTAAAGTAGATGGAGAGGTCTATCAAGTCTATCATAAGTCAAACATCTATCAGAAACATGCACAGTTCTTATAATAGAATCTCCTCCTGTGAAAAGAATAATAAAGACTACTGAAACTTTAGTAGGTATACCTCAGAAATTCTGGTTGCCCCAGAAAGAGTTGCAGTGATGCGGTAACAGTCCCTGTAATTAAGGAAAATGGTGAGAATTTTACCGAAGCTCCTACACAGGATAACGTCCTTCAGAGAGTGGTATTTTCCCTGCAAGTAGGTCTTGGCAAAATACATATATTTGGGGTATACAGAAGGGCTGTTGCTCAGGGCTGGGGGGTGTGTGTGTCTCTGTCTTGGGAGGGTTTGGTTTGGGTTTTGGTCTGCCTTTGCTGTTAACGGAAGAGAGGTTCTTTCTTGCTACAAGATTTTTGGCAAATGCAATATTCATTTTCTTGGGCCTGTAAAGAGTTTTCATGAAAACCCAAAGTTGAAATGATTTGACCAAAGTTGAAATAACATTTATAAGAGTCATACATACAGACACTGCTGGTAGAAAGGACAGTTTGATGCCGGGATGGGAGAGAAAGTGCAGGAACTACTAATAATTGCTGTTGCTGAAGAAATGAACGTGCCAAATCAGTCTTGGCTGTAATACTGTGCTAAAATGGCTGCGTTGCTGAAGTTTTTAGGAATCACTGATCATTTAACTTAAAACATTCTCCACACTGTATTCTGGAATGTGGACATAAATTAGTTTTAAATTTAGGCCAAGATCTGTAGAGAGAAGCAGTACCTTTTACTAGGGCATCTGTTTAACAACTGGATGAAACACAAGTTTTCATGTGGTAACAAGCCTAGAACTAGTCTCAGGTTTCTGCAATACTGAATGCCTCACTCATTTTAATTAGTTCAGCTGAGTTACCTGATCAGATAGTCAGATGATTTTTTTTTTTTTTTTTTCAAGTGTGTGATTCATGTTTCCTCTCTGGTTGTGGCATTGAAAAAGATATATTTTTTCTTTCTTAAAAAAAAATTACATATGAATTCTTTCACACTGATCTATCACTGTGCAGATTCTCAAGTAGAGGGTAAGAGTATTTGGTGTTTAGGTAGGTATGTTTTGGTGGGTGAGAAAGGTACAGGATGCTAGCTGAGTGTACAAGAGAACTTACTTTGGGGTAACAGTTTTTCATTTGCAAGCTTATGGTGTGATCTTTGTGGAAAAAGTCATGCAGTAACTAAGAATTCTTTAGTTGGTTTAACTTCCTGTGTATGTCTGTCTCTGTACTGCTGTCACATAATTTGTGTGTGTGGTATTTCAGCAAGACCAGTGAAAGTGAAATTTAGCAATATTTCTCAGCTGGGGTCTATTTAGTACACTAGTGCAGAGATGATGTAAATTGACAAGGAATGGACGATGACTTCTGGGGCACATCTTCTTGGTGGTCGCACTAGCCAAAATCGCAAGTTTAATACAATACCTAAGTCTAGAAGAGGCAGAGGTATAGTTTGTTCTATTGGAGGTCACTGTTTTCAATCAGGACAATAGCATTAATTCACGGTGTGGTGGCAGGCCAGTGACTACTTTCAGAGATGCCAATGCCTATGAATAGAAATGGCTTCCACACTTATCCTTCAGAAACTTCCCTCAGGTGGCAGTGAAGACTGAATGGGTGTTAAGAGAGTTCCTGTTTGAGTACTGCTGTCGTTAAACATTCTGTTCTGCTGGTGGTGCTGCAAAGAAATGTGTAACTTTTATGTTAATATATGTTACATTCCCTTTTTTAACATACATTGCAAATACAGTGGTTTTTTGTGATATAAATGGAGTTGTAATTTTAATCAAGTTTGTATGCTCTTGCTCTGAAGTTGAGGTACAGCATATAGAGACTTGAAAACAGTATATCTCTGCTGTTACAGTTCTGTTTCACTAAATGTATTTTTACTAAATCATTTTTAATGCAACACTGCACATCTAACTCTTAGTTACTTTAAAACATGGTACAATTTCAGAATGTGTTCGTTGTGCTGCACTGAAACTTAAATGCATGAAGCCTACCTGTAGTGTCTAAAGACACTATATGCCGGGATTTTCGCTGAGGTTAAAAAGCCCCCTTTTCCTGTCATAATCATTGAAATGGGCTTTGTTCTTTAATAAAAATGCTTTACAGTGTGTACTGAGGAGTAACAGTAGCAACATTCCGAAATTCATACTGATGCATCTTGGGAGATAGAGGTCTTTTCAAGACAGCTTGGTTTTAGTAGGTTATTATCCAAGTGAAATAAGCAGATAATGACACCAGTTCATTGAGACTGTAAAGCACAGTATGTGGAAACACGTCATAGTTGGTCTGTATGTCAACTTGCTAACTTATGCAGTAAAAATACTATGAACTAAGAGAGGTCTTAGTTCTGAACTTTGTGCATTGAAGTGTTCTGGTTTTTGTCTTCGTTTCAGACCCCAGCATCTGATGCAGCAGTAGAGAAAGAAGCTAAGGCTGAGTAACATCTGGTACCAAGTCTTTAATTGGTGGTCCTTATACCTTTCTTCTTGTACAATTCAGAGGAATATTTTTATCAACTATTTTGTAAATGCAAGTTTTTTAGTAGTTCTAGAAAACACATTTTTAAAAATGAGAGAATCCCAACTCAACCCATTTTTTTACATATTTAGATAAGTGTAAATGGTTTTTTTAAGTGGTAAAATCATGTACTGGTTGTCTGTTTTCTATGAAACCAGAAATTAATGGCACGTTACATTAAGGAGAGTGCTTTGAAGCCTTGATTAGGCTTTGCGTTCCATAGACTGAGAGGGACAGTTTTTCTATCCTATTAAATGAAGCATAACACAGATCAAACTTTGGAATTCATAATGATATGTTGAAAATGTCTTAACATTTTAGTTATTTATCTTTGGCTATGGCTGTACCATCAGTAGAATTGCCTATCTAATAAAACTGCTCCCTAGTGTTGGATTTCTTGCTGAGTGATGTATATCTGTGACAAAGTTATTTTTTGTAGTTGCAGCTTTTATTTTTTTCCAACAACTTTGTAGCTGTGATGCAAAAGATTGGAAACTTTTATTCTATCTTTAAATATTAAGTGAAAGTTTCTGCTTGGCAGATGTAACTCGTTATGTCAGTATTTGAGATACTGGAACTTCATATCCAGTTTTAAAGGACAGCTTGTCTACAAAGATCAAATGAAAAACATTTGAACTAGTTTTAGGAAAAAAACAACCCAACAACAAAACAACAGAACTATAGTTTTTAGATTTGAGAAACTATGTGAATAAAAACAATTGTAAAATTGTTCATAGTGTCTGTGATCACCAAACAAAAGCCAAATAAATCTTGGTTATGAAAGGATGTTTCTGTAGCTCCTGCATTGACTCTAACAACTCATAATCTACAGTGATGTAGTTTTGATTCTTAACCATATCCTTAATATTGGTTAAAATGTACTTTTCAAGAGGTAGGTGGTAATGCAGGGAGTGAGTAGCAAGTAGAAGACTGTAGTTGCAGTTTTAATCTGGACTTCCCAGTTTGAAAGCTGATACCTTAGTGCTGCTTCTGTTTTCCTAGGGGGGGTGGGGGGTGGGGGAAGTCAATAATTAGTAAGCATCAGATGTTTTCATGTGTTTGATGTGTAAGAAACTGTATGTACTCTTATGTAGATTCAAGAAGGTGCACAAAACAATCCTCTTGAATGTTAACTGATCAGCTGGTGTGCTGTTGTGTTGGAACCATGTTGGAAGTTCCCTAAATCCTCCCTTAAATCAATAAAGCTTCAGATGTCTAGGAAAAAAACACGGGCTGTGAACTTCCCCAGGTAGCTGAATCTATGTAATGGAACCCATTTGGAACAGCCTGGGCAGGAGTGGGGAAAGGAGCACAAGCTTCCCTCTTGGTGCTCGTGAGCTGACCGTGATGTGAGTGTACCTGCTATGTAAGGGTGCATGCAGGCTGACAGAGCAGCATTTCAAATGAAATGTGCTGAGAGCTAATGCACGCAGGATAAAACTGTCCTGATTCTTCCTTGCTGTATTTCAGTGTTAAATTGATCTTGTTGGAAGATTTAACAGACTTTCATCAGAAGGGGGCATCTTAAGTATGTATTTAACCTTAAAATAAAAAAATCAGATCTAGTACAGGATTATTTCAGTTGTCTGACAGAGTGCAGGGTTGTTTTTATTTTCTCATTTCCCATTATTTTGCTGAATTGCAACAGGTAGTAGCATGTTTTTATTTTATCAGTGTATTTGTTGCCAGTCAGACAACTGTCCATCTTGTCTTGGGAGGAGTCAAGATGAAAAAGTTACATATTTGTTTCTACACCCCCTCCCCCCACCCTTGACCAAGAACTTGTTTATGCTCTTAAGTAACACCTGCAAGCACAGTGTCTGCTTCCTGTACATCTTTGGTACCTTTTTTCAAATTGTACAGTTAAAAACCACTTCAGTTTCACCTCTAACATATTTTTTTAAACAATGCTTCCATTTGAGAGGGTGTTTTACTATTTTTACCTCTTTAGTGTTTAAGCAATGTTTAAATTTTCTTTAGCTTCTATGTAGGATCTTCTCCAACACTGGACTACAGTATGCTTCTGGTCCATTTCCACCACAGCTGTGTTCCCAGCAGAGCACACCTGGCTTTGACAGTGGCTTTGACTTCAAGTTCATGGATATTCCAAAACTAAATTTATGCCACTCCTAACCCCCTGCCTTCCTCCTCAATGTCCCCTGTTCCAGAAATGTTATTTTTTACTTTAATTTAGTAGCAGCATGGCATAGCTACATGACATTCTTATGGAAGTGAAAGGACTTGGCAAGGCTAAGTCAGTGACAGCTTCTCTCACAGGAATTTTTATGCTGGAAGAAGGAAAGATAAAGGTGTTAGCATCAAGCTCACAGGAGCTCCAGATCTGTTTTGCACAGTGCAGCCCCGTGAATGCAGTAAATAATGAAATGTTTTCCTAATTACACAAAGTATTCCTAGTATAAATTTGTAACGTTTTAATTACTAATTTTGATTGAATCTGCAGTAGATGGATACTATGGCTCTTCTCCACATGCCATGATATGCTAATGTGTAACCATTAAAAGCCAACAAGTTTGGCTACTGGAAAATGAGGAATTGTATATATTGGCACTAGATGTTAGTTTTGCCTGTGGAGACCTGGAGTGGAAGGCATTTAAATTCCTCTGATGAGAATTTCCATGGGCAAACTTCAGAAAAAAACATTCTTTCCTGAACGGCACCAGATACATCTGCTCTGTGCAGCTAAGGACTGGAGTGACAGGTAATGCAGATTTGCACTGTGGAACACACACGTAACGGAGAACCATCTCTGTGAGCTGGCACAGGCAGGATGCAGGAACAACCACAAAACCATGGTTGAAATGCAGAGTGGGTTTATTCTTGTTACCTTGTGAACTGGGGGGAATCTCCACAGCAGTGTCCAGGCAGAGGTAGACAAGTGGGGACACAGGTACTGTGGAACTCAGTCCTTGCTAGAGAATGAAGAAACTTTTTGAACATGGTGCTTTGTCCCGTGTATCAAGGATTCTCACAGGCAGAGTTTTCCATTGTGCTTAGATCTTTCCCCCAGCAGGGCAGGAATCTTAAGTATGTTTGATAAGGTGCCTCTGAGTCCTCCACAGACCTATGTTATCTAAACACATACTCCTCAAGCATACAAAGCTGAGCAACAATTGGTGTGATATTATGTGTTTTTTGACACCCCAGCTGCAAGTCACTTGACGGTGTTTACAATCCTCCTCACCAATCTTTGGTGATTTTCTTACACCATCCATTTCAAAATACATGACAAAGAGAACTAAATGTGTTTCTCTGCAGTTACTTAATTGTAGTTGTATGTTGCTACTGGTGGTTCTGGTTAGGAGATGGCTGTTTCATATGTTCATGCTGCACCATTTTGGAATTCTAGTGTCAACTATATCACAGCTCTTTCAAACACGAACACAGGGCAGCGATGCGTCCAAGCCTAGCTAATTAATGTTGATTTGTTTGGCACCGAAATCTAGAGGAAGGCAGGTGGCCTTCAAGCATGTTGTGGCTGACTCTTTCAACAACCCAGGAAGCAGAAAACCATGGATCTCTTTTAAGAAGATTTTTAAAGGATGGTATAACTATTTTTTTCTTGCACCTGACCTGGGATGCAGCAGCACTAACCAGGCAAGAGGTGGTGAAGAGCAGGAAACAGCGGTCTGCCTTCCAGGACACTCCTAGGGAAACTGCCTGCTGCTGGTTGGGCCTGCACCTCAGCTGTACAAAAGCTCTTTGTCAAAAGCACGTGAGGTAGTGGGATTATTAAAATACATGCATATTTGTACAATGATGTGTAAAAATATTTTACTTCAAAGGTTCTAAAAATGCATACCAAGCTAGCGCAGGTGGGGAATGGAAAAAGAACAGCTCAGAATTAAAATACAGCATGAGTGTGGTCACTGCTACATTTACCTTAAACTTAATGCTAAGTAGAGCTGAGAAGCAACTGTGGGAAGGGCAAAAAAGCCCCCCATAAACAGGCTTCCAAAACTGGGGTGGGGTGGAGGCAGTGCAGTCACCTGTTTGCAGGGGTGCAGTGTGGGACACTGGGGCAAACCAGCTATTTTCGGAAAGGTGATGCCTTCCTCCAGAGGGGTGGGGAAAATCTCTCCCTAAACTGAGGATTAAAGTAGCTGAGCTGCTGCTGAGCATGGAGCCCCAGTAGCACAGGAGATCTCTCAGTCTGAGGAGTTAAGCGATCTGCCTTAAGAGGTAAACGGAAGCCAAAAAGCGATCATGTGTAAAACACTGCATTGGGTGATGCGGTGGTTGCAAACACACTCGTGCTGCTGCTCGAGCCGTTCCCAAGCTCCATCAACCCGGCTGTCGGCGCTTCGCTGCCGGATGTCCAGGCTGATCCCCGGCCTGGCCGCGGTGAGGCCTGGCCTCGGTGGAGGCCGCGCCGCCGATCCCCGGGCGGCTGCGATGCTCGCCCCTGGGGCGATGCGGGGCCGGGGGGGGACGAAGCAGACACCGTGTGCTGCGGGGTCCTGACCTTCGCCTTAAAGCAGCGTGTTTTGTCCGTTCCCTGGGCCCTCAGAGGCTGAGTACAGCGCTGTCAGTGCGGAGCCGCTAGAACTTGGGAGCGGCTTCCCGACGGGGCCGCGCGCGCTGCCGGCACTCAACGGCAAACGAACGGCCACGCCGCGCGCACCCGCCCCCGCCCTGTGATGCGTCCCCATCAACACTGAGCGGCCCCGCCCACCGCGGCTCCATCACCCAGCGCCTTCCTCGCGCAATCCTTCCGCGCCTGGGCCTTTCATTACCCGACTCGGTGCTTTCCCCT
>WTSP01017467.1:0-65271 GCA_025331215.1 Actenoides lindsayi | reverse complement strand
GAGGAGCGTGGATGGAGGGGATGGGGGGGGGAGGAGGGGGGGGGGGGGGGGGGAGAAAAATGGAACAAGAAAAGTAATGTAAGGAACTGGGTGTGATTCATAACAAGATAAAGTATTTCACCTTTATAGGGTGAAAAATATTGTAATTTTGCAATGTTCTATGTCCTCAGTATTAGAAAACATATCAAAAAAGGCAGTTACCTGTTCCCAAATTCTACTTCCAGAACAGAGCACCACAGTGCTTGATGCTGTATATGGGAGCAGAATACCTCTATTGATCTAAAACCTCATTCAAAAGTAGTTCAAATTCTAGTGACTGAAAATCATCAGGAATTGGAAGATGCAATTTCAGCAGGCAAGTGTGACTGTGAGGTGCTGGACTGGAGAATGAGAAGACACTGGTTAACATCTAGAAATTACTTGTTTAGAAAGAACTCAGTCCCCTGGAAGGTTAGCCATAGATTAACACTGGAGTTGATTTGGTAAGGTCTTCATTGCTTCTGGGTAATGAAAAGTCAAAGTATATGAAGAAAGACTAAGAGAGTTGAGGATGTTTATCGTCGAGAAGAAAGTGCTTTGGGGATACCTTCTTGAGGCCTTTCAGGACTTAAAGTGGGCCTATAAGAAACATGGGAACAGTCTTTTTAGCAGGGCCTGTTGTGACAGGACAAGGAGTAATGGTTTTAACCTAAAAGAAAGTAGATTTAGACTAGATACAAGGAAGAAATTGTTCACAATGAGGGAGGTAAAACAATAGAACAGGTTGCCCAAAAAGGTGGTAAATGCCCCATCCCTGGACACTTTCAAGGTCAGGTTGGATGGGGCTCTGAGCAACCTGACCTAGTTAAAGACGTTCCTGATCGCTGCAGGGGGCTTGGGCTAGATGACCTTTAAAGGTCTCTTCTAATCCAAAACATTCTTTGATTCTATAAGACTGAACTTCTTTATCTCAGCTTGTGATGGATTGCATGAAAAAATAAACTTTTTTTTCTTTATAGAAAAGCATGCCCTTCTATTTGTAGGAGTAACATTTGAGTTCTCTGATGGTTCAAAAGACCCTGAAATGAAGCCTTAGGCCTTTTATGACTTTGGCATATAAAGGCTACTTAATTAGTGCTAATTTAGCTTAACTGTTCCACTTGGTGGGGGTGAGGGGGAAAAAGCGACAGTGAAGTTGTCAGCTATATAAACTTGTAAGTGAGGACGCATTCTAAGTGCTCATACATACCTGCTGTATTAATGTGAGGGCAGATGAATGAGTAGATATTTGGGAGAAAGTTAAACACAGACAGCTCAAACAGTTCCAATTTTCACGTTATTTCAAATGTGTTGTTTCATAGTTCCTTCTTTATGTGGCTTCCGTAGATTTGTTAATTGTCAAACTGAATTGTAGGATTAATTACAGCTGCTAGTAGCAATAAGATGCTAATTCTAATTCATTTATAAATCTACCACAGACAGACTTTTGAAAGGGAAGCAGTGTAGGATTGCAATGTATATTCACTTCAGTCTGAAGAACTTAGTAATATATGCAAATGACATCTTGTTTGCATTTCTTAAAAATACTACCTTAAAAAGGTGGTAAGGAAAGACCTTCACTATGTGGAATGTGTCTTTCATGTTCACAGTAGTCTACCCACTGGCCAGTTTCAAACAGAGGGACTGAAGGATATAGCTCACAAAAAATTATACAAGCGATAATGCAAACTTCCTGCAAACAGGAGGCTTATTAAGAGGCCTCTGCTGAGGAGGATCACAATATAAACTCCACTCACTGTCCCCACGAGAAAGTGTTGTAGGTGCCTTAAACCCAGAGGGAGAACATCATTCAGAATCTGCCCTTCATCAGCATTAGAGAATTCACATGGGAGTGAACGGAAATAACAAATAAAGGGTGACACACATCCATTAGAGATGAGTTTTTGGGGACCAGTTGTTTAAATTGCCTGGGTGATCCCTTTAAACTAGACACCTCTAAGAGTTAAGCAGCTGGTCAGTGATTCTACTCTCACAGAAACAGATGTTTCTGCAGTATGAGAGCAGCAGAAAGCAGTCTGGGAGTTTGCAAGCAGTACATTCCACATGGCCTGAAGAGAACCCAGGGACACATCCTGCAGCCCTTACCCACCTGATAAGCCCCAACCCTCAGAACAGTTCTCCACACAGCATGCACTACTCACAGCAGTCAAGGGTTGCCTTCAGCATCAGCAGAATCTCAGCATTGCATAATTCGGTCACATTTGTAACACATTTCTTCCCACTCACTGTAAAAGGGAATTCACTACCAGTTGCAGTGGGTTTGATTTGCATCAGAGTTTATATTATTTGCAGTACAAGATATAGTTGCTAGCTGCTTTCACATAAAAAGGGCAGATGAGGAATAAGATAATACCAAGTATTACAAGTATGTAACATCACCAATGAACTCTCTTGTTTTTATGGGCATAAATTACAAATTACTTACATATTAGAAGAATAATAAAGATGGGAAGCTGGGCCTAGTGAATCATCCCAAATTACACATTATCTGCATCATACAGGTGTGTATGAGTTGAGTGGTCAGGACTGTATTCAATTACTGTAATCAGCTTACCAGATCTTGGCTTTGAATCGCTAGGAGAATGACTGGAAGTGGTCATAGCATGTGAAGTAACAGGAACCTAGTGAGCAAATACATTAAATTTATCAAAGGGTTACTGTAACGTGATAATCCAGGAATGGCCTAGTGGTAACGAACAAGTTAGGAGATGGTAGTTTTGATTTAGCAGATCACTTTAATCACAAATATGCTTGCTTGTCTCTTCTTACATGATAAAGTTTTCATGCAAATTTATACATAGAACTGGAGTTTCTAACCCAGTCATTTGTGAATGCACAAATGCAGTAAATGGAGACAGCTGTGTAGTATTCTAGTTGCTGCTAAACAAGTAACTTTTAACCTGTTGTTTTTGAGGTAGGTTCAGTGTTATTGGGATCTTGAATTTAATAACATGCACATACACGTCATCTTGTAAAATAGTCACCCTGTGTTGCTTCTTTCTCTTCACATTATTATAC
This sequence comes from Actenoides lindsayi, assembly GCA_025331215.1. NCBI lineage: Eukaryota > Metazoa > Chordata > Aves > Coraciiformes > Alcedinidae > Actenoides > Actenoides lindsayi. The sequence goes on along the minus strand of WTSP01017467.1, from coordinate 62,214 downwards.
CCCAAATGATAATTCCTTAAAAAAAAAAACGAGTGAGGATTGGTGCAATGTCTTGCCTTAGCAAAACCTAAAAACAGAGTAAGGTTTGATTTGGCTGACAGTTTCTTATGAGATTCTCTTGCATGTTCTAGCTAAAAATTATTGTTATGTTGGCTGCAATGTCTCAAAAAGAAATTGCACCCCAACGTTCTTTATATTGCAACTTCACAGCACAGTGATTGTTTTGTTACATTTGGTCTAAGTTTTCCCTGGTTGTTTTATCAGTCTTACAGCATGTTTACTTTAATGGTGGACCTGATGTACTGAAGGGGAAAAGCATTTTCCTTTCCATTTGTCACAAGCACTCTTTTGTGAACAATGTACTGTAAAATCTAGCTCTAGGATTTGAGGGATTTAAAAAATAATTTCTTTAAATACCTAAAAGCACAGAACATGCTCCCATAAGTTTTAAAAATTACGGTGAGAAGACTTACTCACATCTTTGAGGCCAAAGTATCATAGTTTCCAGTTAAATTATGATTATTTAAAATTGCAGATAACAAAAACACAAATACGAGCATCACAAGATAAGGTTGATTCATTGTGCAAGGTGAGAGAAATGTAAAATCATTATGCAATCCCACGCAAAACAAGCATGTAAAGACCTTTAAATTTTAATAATCAGCAGAGCTGTTCATCTGATAGGGAAGCTGGAAGGTATTTATTTAACCTGAAGTACCTTTCTAAGAATAAATCTTTTGGGAGGATGAGGTGCTGTTCTCTAGAGTAATACCATCCTTGGAGATCTGAGCTGACTTAACACTCTTTAGTTACTCTGGAGAATGGTATCAGCCAAGTGTACTGAGCCAGAACCAACAGTCTGTAGTTTGGCTCGAGGAGATTATGTGGCATCCAAAATCAATTTGTAAGGTAAGCATGAAAGAAGCAGGATAGACCTGGTGTAAACAAATGTTCATAAATGAGGGATTGGTTGTAGAATTTGGAGTCTGTAGTGCTATTTAGGGATCAGACCTTGATTTAGAAGCTAACTGCAAATGAGGTTAAGTTATTTTGAAAGGGTCATGAATATTTCCCTTATTATGTATTTCTAGCCTTAAAAGTATGGGAGCTGGGAAAAAAAAAAACCCAAAAGAAAATTACTGAGGTATACCCTCACTTTTATACATTATTAGGTGGAAGCATAAAAGAATGAATGGAAAGGGGAAAAATGTGATTTGGAAAGTATAGAGTAATAGATGACATTTTTGAGAATTTCAGAACTTAATTAATTCACCTCTCTCTCTGCTCTCAGAGGTGATCACCAAGAACAAATGAATCCTTGCACATGGCAAGTGAAGAGAATGTAGAAAAAGTCATCACTGTAATTTAGTGGGATTCCTATCAGCTAATTTACTGCATGTAATTCCTTGTACACTAGCAGCTCACAAAAAGGAAATGTGATGTTTGCTAGCTTGTTAGAGGTTAGTGAATATGTATGTATAATATAGGAATGAATAGGAATAGAAATAAATAGAAACATAAGAATGTTTCTCACTGTAGTAATCATTGAAAATCTGACACACAAAAAATCCTTTTAGTGCACAGTTATAGCTTGACAGCAGTATTAACTTGGCTGCATTGAAGAGAAAAGAACAATGTGCAAAGGACACACCACACTTAAGAGCTTGATTAATAGTTGAAAAGAAACTCCTTTTAAAGCCTTCTGACATTAGAAAATATACACCAGTTGTGGAGTATTGGAATTTAACAAATGTGTATGTAATATTCAGTATAGCATCTCCAGTGAGACTGACTACTATGCATGTCAGATAGTAAACCACATCTTCTATTAAATGTAATTGCTTCTCCCAGCAGTAGTACAGCATAGCTCAATACAGAACAAAAGCTGTTTCCTTATAAGTAATCCTCGCTGTAGCCTGCCTGGTTATGGTGTGACTGTGAAACGAATGTAGTTAATAATGGAGGCAAACTTCTAAAGATAAAAGCAATATGTTGTGACAAAACAAGGTGATTGATTTAAACATGGAGAAAAATGATGTAGAGGGAAATTCTTTGCTAGCAGTTAATGCTACAGGATAGCAACTAAGGCAAAAAGGGGGTTATTAGAAGTTACTTAAAAAAAAGACAGCGTGTCTAAAAAACCTAAGGGACCTGCAGAAAATTTTTGAAGTCCTCATTTCACCTTGAGGAAAGAAGGATACAGGGTTGAAATATTTCAATTCAGATGAAGCAATGACCCCAGATGAGATACTTTGGGAAGTTTGTAAGAAGTGACAAGTCATTGGCTTATGTAGCATAATAAAGTGTTTCTAGGAAATCGACATATTCCAGGCAGTATATGAGAAGCAGAGAAAGATGCATCTGGAAAACACTCTGATGTTACTATATGGCTGAAGGACATCTCAAGGTGTTGCTTGCAACCCTGAAAACAGAATCCATCCATACCTGAGTTAGTCACTCTTGACTCACTGTAGAGTCAGTAACAGAAAACAGTCTCCCTAGGACACAGTACTCATTTCAAAGCATGTGTGTGTACATGGCCTGATAAACCTGTATACTTGTCTGTAAAAGTCTGAAATTAGAGGAAATGAATCCAGTCATAGGTACTCATAATTCCCTTGGATACTGTATAATTTGTATCAGTGCAAGGAGTTTCTGAGGTTAAGTTAGGCTTTATATTTTCAATGCACAAGAGTGTCACAGTTTAGGCTGAGGGCAGCCCGCTAGACCTATAACAGACACTCTCTATTAACCCCCCTCCCTCCCCAAAGTGGAAGAGAATGGGAATAAGGGAGAGAGACTTAATGATTAGAAAAGAAAACTAGAACAGCTTTAAGAAAATAATAAAAATGGAATATATACAAGTATATACAAAACCAGTATCAAACACAAACCCCCTTGATGGCAATTATATCACTGTCACCACTGATGCTGTGGAGCAGGCACTGGTAGAGTCCCAGACGGGGCCCTGCAGCAGATGGGAACAGGGCTCAGGAGCTGGATTCTGGTACTGGATTCAGGAGCAGATGGATCTGGATTGAAGGCAGAACAGAGTCCTCCTCAGATGCTGGCCATTGAAGAAGCAAGTTAAAAAACAAGACCCAAGCTAAGTCGAGCTTGACCCTCATGATCCCTCAGCTTTATACTGAATATGAGGTCTATAGACTGGAATCCCTCGTTGGTCAGTTTAGAGTCACCTGTCCTGTCCACTCCTCCCTGCAGGTGCAGCCTTTCACTTTCTGCACCCCGCAATGTGGTACACAAGATCCAGCAGTGGCCTTGGTCTGCACACCAGTCCTTGGTAGTAACTCTAAACATGGTGTGTTGTCACTGCTAGAAGCAGACACTGCCTGAGAAAACAGGCTGCTACCTTCAGAAAGTACAGTTAGTTAGAAGAGACTGAGCTGAAAAGTAAAATCACTGAACAGAATTAGTTCTGTTCTCCCTCAAACCGGGACAACTGCTAGGTTTCCCACAGAGAAAGCTGGAAATACTGCTTTGATATTTGCTCCAGTGTGCTTGTTCAGAGTGCATGTGTACATGTGCACATGGAAATATATATGTACAAAAATGAGAACTAGAATCTACAGAGCTGCAGTTCTCTGATAAGAGTATACAGGCACAAATGTACCCTTAACACTGCCTTTGAAGGAGGTGCTAGAACCTCCTGGGAAAGTTGGTCTTTGTCCAAAATTACCTTACTGACATGAGTTGTAAAGCAGCGTTAAGAATACCTTGAGTCTCTTACTCAGCTTGCTTTGTTTCTGTGAGGTTGGAAGCGAGGAGAAAAGACAATTTTTCTAAATCTGCTCTTACTCTCTGTCCCTCACGCGGCAACTGTTCCTAAGGCTTACAGACATTAAGTGTTGTCTGTGCCCCAACACTGTACAAGTCTGTGAAACTCCTCAGCTCAGGTCAGTGTGGTCCTTTCTATAAGTTTTTTAAAACTCCGTAAACTAACCTTCATATTTTGTGTCTCACTGTATTTCAGTGCTGACACCCTTAATTCACACCAAGCCTGGCAGTGGATATGTTGTTAAATCTGTATTCAGCTCTTCTTGAAGCTCCTGCTCAGCTCTACAAAAAATGGCTTTCTGGTGAACAACAAGATGACAAGAGTTGAAAATATGTGGGACGCTGTTCTTAATAAAAACAACAAAATTCTGTGGTTGAGCAGAACAGTGTGTTGGTGGATTGACAGCTTACTGCTTTCATTTCCTCTCAGTCTCTGAGTACCACTGACACTAACTGAGCTTTAAAGAAAAATGCCCACAGAACAGGTTTATATTACAAGATTATTATTTACATGCTCAGTGTCATCTATCAGATCTGTTTTGTCACCTGCTGGAACTGATTTAGGACTCAATGCTCCCCACCCTTTTATCTCAGTGGGGCTGCATGCCTGCACACTGTTAGGTGATCATGGGGGCCACCCAAGGAGAGCAACCTGTGGGGAAAATCTGTGCACCCGACAGCAAGCTTTCCAGCAGGGTGACCTACATGTTGTATTGCAGCATCTAACAGCTTAGCTCTCCTACACTCTCTAGCTAGTAAATGAATGATTAAGATCATCAGAACATAGAAACATAGTTTTTCCATGTTTATGTGTGTAGTCTTAATTCCCACGCTAAGTGGTTTTGGACAAAAGTAAGTCTGCTCAGTACTTCCAACCAGAAGAAGAAGTGGTAATCAGAATTTTAATACGTATGCTATAGTTTAATTGGTCTGGTTGGTATGTCTCAAGATACTGGGAATTATTGTTAAATCCTCAGCGCTAGAAGAAGGGAAACAGACCCAATGGGGATTAAATGCAGTAGCCAATAAAAGTAATACACTATGAAAATATTACAATTTGAAATGAAAGACAAGCTTTCCAGATAGCTTTCCTTGAGCTTTTACAAATGTTTAGACAGCCTAATCTAACCACATATTTAGAACAGCTATTTTCAGTGAGACCCTTGTGAACTGTACTGTTAGCTATCATTCTTGGCCCAGGTTAGCAATGGAACATAGTTCTTATCTGATTTGGCTGTGTTTCCAAGTGAAAGACATGTAAAATGTATTTTGTCTTTTGAAACTATTTTCATTTACAAAAAATAACAGGGTTTGTAATGTATCAGAAAAATTGCCTGTGAACATGTATGTCATTGTCTTTGATGCTACTCTGCAACCTTTTTGTAAGCACTTTACATATAAATAGCAACATATTTTACATATATAATCTAAGTTTATATAGCTAGTTTTCTCCAGTATTATAAACACACTTCAGTGTCTGGGGATATAGTCAAAGCTCTGCCATTTAACCATAAAGCCAGAAATTAATGATCTGGCAACAGGCCACAGGAGCTACGTGTATATTTATATGTAATTTGAAATGATCATTCATATTACAACATTGCTGCTTCCATCCATCCTTTAGAAAAGTGAGGAGAGGAAAAATAATCTCATATAAAGTCAGAAGTTCAGTAATTTTGGCAAAATAGTGCTAGTGATGTGTAAATAAGAATTCTCAGAAAGGAACTGAGAAAATAAATTCTCCAGGAAGTGTATGTCCTTTACTGAAAGGGCACTGTTGATATGTCTAAATTGCAGATTACTTCATATAAAATCCTATATGTCACTTCAGAAAATGGCATTCAAGGCTTAAATGATGAAGTGGCAACAGTGAGGACCTTGTGGGACAATTCTGTGCAGACAATAACATATATGTCGTAAGAATGTAAGATCTTATTTGAATGGGACTATCCACTTTTTACAGACTCCTCTCCTTTCTATCATCGTCTGAATTTAAAAATATGTACTAGAGTATTTTGGCCCTTTCTTGTCCATAGCCCATGCAACAACAAAGGATTTGGGGCCATCCTTCATATCCAGTGTTTAAGAAAGGCTGGCTGCACAGATCTAGCTTGAAAGTAGAGGGAAAATGGCCTTGTCTTATGAAAGAAACAATTTGGATCAACATTGAGAAAGAGTAAATCTGAATGTATTCAAGAAAAAAAAACCCTGTAATAATTTTAAACTGATTTTAAGAGAAATAAGTATTTCTGAACAAAATCATTTTCATAAGTGTTTAGAAAGAATATACAACTTAGTTCCTATAATCTCAGATTTAAATGCCTGCTTTATTCAGTGATCCTGATGAAGCTGCACAAAAACTAGAACTTCATCACACAGTGTATTGACTGATGGTGACTGTTCAGTTCGAGAACAAGGTACCTCTGCCCTCATGATTGCAGCCTGAAGGACACTTCTTGATAAGACTTAAGGTGAGGGTTGTTGACATTGTTGCCATAAGCAGTAACTGGGCTCATCACCTTCCTGATACCTCCCCACAGCTTTCAAAGTATAAATTTACAAACATATCCTCAGATTTTACATTGGAAAGTTCTGAAATATTCCATAATGCTTGTGTTTCCCTTAATTGGTCACATTTTTCTTAATTTTCATGATACACATCGATGCCTCAACCTCTGCGTTAATTGCAAAGTTGGAATTGGAAAGAGAACCTTTCCACTGATGTCAGCAGGAACAGTTTCACCTGTGTAGATCACTCCTTTTAAATTTCTTTTGTAATTCTTAAAATTCAACTAACCCAGAATAAAGTTCTTCTTTTTCCTGTGGACTTAGCCTGCTAACTATTCTCCAGTTGATTTTGTCTTGTGTATTGCCAACTTATCCAGCCTTGGGGATCATTTGGGAGACTGTAATGGGGAGATAGTGTGTCTCTTTGGATATGCAAAGTAGACACCCTATGTCACTATGAGTATTTATGAATCTACATCATGGTGGGATCCTCTCATCCTCTGTCTCATCTGATCTTTTGCTGTGTTCTGCTTCCTATTCTGCTGAGTGCTCTTTATTGAATTGAGAATAGTGGGTAGGGTGGTATGTATGGCAGAGAAATATTCTTAATGGGGAGTCCAGCTTGACAGAAAGATTCATAAATAATTATTTGTTGAAATGTATTCACTGTGTTTGCTTTGGTCCCTCAATAACAGAAGACAAATATCAGAAAAGTCAATGTTGCTTGGCATCAGAGGTCATAGAAGATGCAGATCTGCACAAAATGTTCCTAATAGCATACATTTTCTAAGCCTCAGGTAGTCTCTTGGACTATTTGTGTAATGCAGAGTAAAACAGGGACAGGCCTTCTCCCTGAGATCAAGAGCCTTACATCCTGATTGCTTCAAGTCAACCCCTCAGGCAAGTATTTAGGAGCAGGTTGGCTGAATCTGGGCTATGTAGCATTTGGCCAGACATCTCCTCTAAGCTTCATGTGATGTTCTTGCAGCTTTAAGTCATAATTATGCCTTTTTATGACTTTTTAAACATCATTCTCCTTAATGACTTAATTATTAGATCACAATTATGTATGTACCATGCCTTGGAGCATGGCAGGAAGACACTTGCTCATGTTTGAAGCTGCAAAGCCTGCTTGAAGACTATCGTGTGAGCTCCGTGTGAGGGAATCAGGGAATCCCCTTGCTACAGTCCAGTTAATTGATAAAGAGATCTCTGGAATGAACTATTGCCACAACCATACCTGGGTGTTGCCTCAGAGTGAGCTAACTAGTGTGCGAAAACAGGGACAGGGAGAATGTTAACTATGATTTAGGGCATAAAAGCAGAGATCCAATACTCAAAACTCTCTTTTATGTTTTGCAATCTAGAGGTATATTCAGTTCCCAGTCACTTCTGAAAAAACATAAATATTAAAACCTTCTTGTTGGATTAAGACAAGAATCTTATTCCTGAAGAGTTTTCTGTCAGTGCATCACAGGAGCAACAGTTGAAGATTTAGGTACAGGTCATGGATTTTTTTTCAGTGGTTCAAAACTTATTGAAAATTTAATATTAAGTTAACTACTGTTTTCTAACCTGTCACAGCAGTGATATATTCCCACAAGATTTTTAGCCAATTATATTTTATTTCCTTTGGGCTTAAGTCTTCCCATTTTCTTTCCTTGCTTTGGTTTCTTACTTTTAGTAAGTAAATGCTATTTCAGAATCTATATAGAGTTCACTTCTTATATTAGAAATTCTTCTATCAAATTTCTCCACTGCATTTAAAGCTTAACCAAGCAGTTTGTGTGAACTTAAGGATATCTTATTATTTTACTTGATTCTTGTCTTTTCCCCTTTATTTTAAATGACATAGATTTTTTTTTCGCAGTTCCCTGACTGCCCTCCTGAACGTAAAGGATTTTGTTGCAAATAATCTGTCCAAAAGGCAGTGCTAGAGGCTTAAGTTAATGGTGGATTCATCAAATACCACCAATAGAGTAATTCCCATATGGATAAGGAGATCTCTCAGACCTTTTGTGACATTATAAAATGCCCTGTGTAAAACCTTATGGTTTATATGGTCAAGTGAACTCTTCTACGCTACAACACTGTGACTAGTAGGTGACCCATCAATCTTTCTGTGTTATCTGAACACAACTGCAGAATCTTACTTTTGTGAGCAGATGTGGGGAACAGTAGACAGCAGTCTCATGCATTAAAAAAAAAAAAAAAAAAAAAAGGTTTACATTGGTTGTGAGACCAGCAGGCTCAGAGATGAGTGAATGTCAGAGCACTCTCTAAGCTGCTGCAGGAGTCTTCCTGTACATTGAGAAGCCCTGATGGCCCCTGTTTTCTAAACCTTGATGTCTGCAGTGGACAGGCATTAGAAGTAAGTAGAACATTTTGCCTAGGTAGCTGATCCTATGATGATGTGTTCTTTTGATCTTGGTATTCAGGTAGATACAGCTGGAGTAGCACTATCAACTCAGGGAGGGGAAACTCTTTACAAAAGCCATTTGACCAGGCCATCTTTTATTTTGCTTTCAGAAGGAAATGCAGGGTGAGGCTGATGAACTGTGTTTATATTTCTATGTTATTGATAGCATAGGACGTAAGAGAAACAGGAAGCAGGAGATTTCTTGGAAAAGCACAGAAGTGCTTTTGTGTTTTAAGTGTGAAAAAAATTACTGTATTAGAGCTAGAGACGAACTTTGTGATATACATACTTCAGAGTATACATTTACTTCTCTAAACATCCTTGAGAGAGATCATTAATTCTCCTCTGCTGATATGAGGGATCCCTCTTATCAGCCTAGTGTTTGTGAATGCTAAAGCAGTGAAACTGAATGTAAATAATAAAAAATTTATCTCCAAACTTTAAGTTGCACCAGACAGGCTTATTTTCAGATTACTGACACTCTAAAGTGTTCTCAAATAGGTATAAGTTCTGAAATTAACTTTTGGGGCTTTGTTGTCACTATAAACTGCAGGAATTGATTCTCAACACGGACCAATATGATCAAAGTTGAGGTTACTTTATTCACGTTTCTGCCAGGGTTATATACGGTTTCTATCCTTGTATCCACACTACAATTAACAGCTATTGGTTAATTACTCTAAACACACAGTTCACACGTCCTAAACTAATACATCATTGGCTATCCTACACCATCCCCATCACCGCCCCCCATCCTGTTCTACTTTCTTTCTTCTTTATCTTCTTGCTTCACTGCTTTGTGCTGTTCGCAAGCCTATCTCAAGGACGCTGTCCACAGCCCAATTATTGCTCACATGGTCTTGTCCTCAGCCCAGCTTGTTCCCAGACAGTCTTGAGGAAAACAGGTGGGCCTGTTTTCCTCCCTTTCCCTTGTGAACAGCTTTTTCAATCATCTTTCCCACCGTCCTTAAATAAACAAAGCACTGCAGCTAACATTACTAACACTAAGATGGTGTCTTAAGCTATGGCACAGGTGAGTTTGGATAGGCCACGTGTCTGTTCTCTTCGAGATACATTGCCACACTTGGAGAGTGGGAGCTACTTACTCAAAAGCATAAGGCAGTGGTGGTAATAAACTCTTTACCATTGCCTCTCTCTCGGATGCACGTAACATCACGCTTATTCTTAAGAAATTACCAGAGCATCCTGACACCAGCTCCTGAATTTGGAAAGGACAAGCTTTGTTTAATTTCTTTCTGAATAGGTGGAACTGAAGAAAACAGATATTCTTTGGCTTGCCTTCTGAGCTACCCCACCATTGACTAACACTGAAGGAGTGGCATGGTGCATGGCACTGGCTGCCTGCTGTTTCATGAGCAGTGGGTAATGTTTCCATCAGCCTCAGTTCAGTAATCGAGTGATCTGTCTGGAACTGCATCTCTTTTGTTCTATGGCTTCACAAACTCCAATTTTGGTACCTGCTAGCACTGACTTCAGAGGAGAGGACCTTTTCCAGCACTGGACAAAGCCGAGACTTCTCAAACCTTTACTGAACTGTAAAGGGGCCCACCAATTGATGTGTTTCTACTCTCTTTACAACTTCCTGGTGCCACCGAAACCTTACCTGTCATGAGTCATTGAGGTCTCCTTCCTGCTAGCTCGGGAACAAATTGTATGCTGTTGTCCACCTTTCCACAAAAGGCACCAATGGTTTCATGGTAGACCAGGCTGTTGTCAGTGTTCCTTGGTTTGCTGACAGTTCTGAGTGTGTTGAACTCTGAAATGTTCAACTACAAACAAGAGCTGCATGGTTGTATCTAGATGACTGGTCAGTATTTGCCAGCCCATAGTGACAGCTACTTGCTGAAGTGTACTTGTTCTGAAGTCAGTATTGCTAATGCTGGTATGGTGGCTGGAATTCAGAAGGGGTGATCTGGACTTTATTGGCTAGAGTGCTCCCCATGATCATAATGCAAATGTCATTTACTAAGACCTCCTTTGTATGCTATTAAGAGAGTGCAGTTTCTGTGTCTGCTTCCAGGTTTATTATTCTGAGAGGTAATTCTGAAAAGGATTCTCTCCATTTCACGGGTTGAGGTTTTTTGCCTCTTTGTAAGATGGCAAGTTTGTTCATCTCTGTGTCAAAGATCCACTAATTATATCAAGAAGGAATTCACAGGTAAAACTGAACTAAGTGGCTGATGGTTTGCTTTTGGCTTGGCACTCTGAATCATCATAAGCCTTATTATACTGGGCTGTTTCCTACATCTTTGTTAGGATGAAGCTTGTTGCTGACTCTGTTTACCACTGCACTTTTCAAAATACTGAACTTCCGAAAGTCCTTGTTTAAAATACTTCTTGTAGTGCAAGATTTGGGTCCCCCAGAAGGAATCAATCTGGTCTGTGATATTCTGATGACTACATCTTGCTATTTAGAGGAAAAAAATTGATCACATCCCGTCAGTGAGTATGGTTATTGCTTGTGTGATACTGGTGTCGTCTTTTGGGGAAAATAACATTAGTGAGAGCACGAGGAAGAGCTTTGTGCCCTCAGATGAGTATGGTACCCTTGTGCAGAGTGCCCCTGCTCAGCAGAACAAGGCTGCTCTTGCTTTCACCTGGGGCACCTGCAGCTGCTTCCACAGCAAAGGGGCTGTGCTGCAAAGCTGCCCGCAGGGGAAAGCACATGTGAGTAGAGGTGGGGAAACAGAAGAACTCAGTTACTTGTTACTTTGTTAATGTGCACATTCTATAACCTGCCATATGTCCCTCTTCTTTAGCCTTGTAATTCTGGGATGTTACAGATGCCTTCAGGACTGCTTCCGTAGTGCTGGACCCTGTACCTGTTATACCTGTTAGGACAAATTAACAAGCAGTTTTTTTGACTAATGTTACAGTTATGTTAGTGTTAATACAGCATGCAAAAAATAACTAAATTCAACAACAACAACAGAAGACCATTTGGTTTTATCCTTTATAGAGGTATTAAATGAGACTCATGAAATTTTCTTATCTAAACCCTGAGAACCTATCTTTACAGCAGTTGGAAGGAACACTATTTTTCATAGGCACTATAAATAAACTGCACTTCTAAGATAATATAGTTTAGCTATTAGCTAAATAGCTTTTTAGCTTAGCCTATTCTTTTTTTAGGATAGGAATTCTAGATAATGAAAAAGCATTGGAATAAACAGTCCAAGGCAGTATTACCGATGCTGCCTTACAATAAATGGAGTTGCATAATGGCATAATTTTTATACCACAGCGTCTTTGCCTCCAAGGGGAAAAAAACCCCAGTGATTCTCTGTATGAGGTAGAAGTTTCTGTGATGTAATGCAGAAGGCAGTAAGGAGTTTAGGGAAGCTGACTTTAGCTACAGCTGAACACTGCCTGAAGAAGGGGGTGTAAGAAAGCGATTGGGCTTGACTTCAGAGGCAGATGAATGAGTAGAGTTGTTAAGCATAATGCCCAAGAGGAGTAGCGCAGGTGCTGACTCAGCGAGCTTGTCACCTTTTAATGCCATCTTCATAGATTTTGTATGTTATGGGACTGTTCCTTTTCAATGCACCTTGTACAATATTTTCACTTTAGAGGAAAAAAATAAATGAAACCTTTTACCTTCTGAGTGTCTCTTCACACTTGATAGAGGCTGTGCGTTTTCTTCTCTTTTTGTGTATTGGAAAATTTAGCTACTGGAAAGCTGTGAAGTGTCACTGTCAACATGTTTGTGCATGTTGAGAATAAAGTTGTACTTAGTCAGTCTTCCTGCAGGGTTTTCTCTTCTCCTGAAAGTCTTGTTTTGAAGGAGGTTGTCCCTAAGCATTACAGGCATTGAATTAATTCTGTTGGTGAACATGATAGAAAAATGAGGCAGGGTGAAGTTCTGAAACCCAGAATTAACTCAAAATTTGGGTATCTGGGAGACTGTTAGGGGGAAATCACTAGAATGTGCAGGTCCTTCGTGGACATTTCTGATGGTGTGGGTATCTTTCTGGACCTCACGTTAAAGCCTGTGAAATTAAAAACCCTTTTAATGTTTTTTGATAATGCTGTGTAGATGGTTGATGCCATCCATCCCTTCCATTTGCAACCATGTGGAAAGCATCTCAGCAGAGTGAATCGGGCACCTTATACCTCTGGTGTTACTCTGACTATAGATGTGCCTGGCATCTCTCTTTTAAGCTTGGGACCAGACTTGGGTATGGTTCTTGTCTCTTGGCCAAAGTTCTTTTTGCCTCTAGGTGGTATGTTTGGTTTTCTGTGGTTTTCAGGGATATTTTGGGAATTTTTATTGCTGTTCCATAATCTGTACCCACCCCAAAGGAGCAGGGCATGAAGTAGCAAGGATGGAGTAGGCCAGAGAGAGGTTGAAAGGTGGTTGTGGAATAATACAGAATGGATGGATTAATTAATAAATCATTATCTTTGCAGTTTCAGCATGGCTAATGCATCAACCTGTGAATCTCTAACCATCAGCTTGTGCATCTGACCCATGTTTGTACCTGCCTTTGCAGGGAAAATAACAGGAACAAGAGCCAGGCTATTTTAATATTACTTAATTAGTATATTATTTAAATTGCCTAATGATGCCTAACGACTTCTATAGAGCTATTAAGAGCCATATTTAAATGTTGGAAAACATAAACTTAATCTGCTATCTCCACTGTCCACTATTATCTATTACTTCTTTCCAGGATTATAGCATGCACTTGCTAAGACAAAAAAATCTTGATGTCAAATATTCATAGAAGAATGGTTATTTCAAGAGAGACCATATTGGTCTTTATAAAATGAGGAAATACAGTGAGAAGATTTTCTTGTTTATATTACCAACTTGAGAGGATTTTTTTGTTGTCTATAATGGCATTCATAAAAATAACTTAAATATTCATTATTGTATCTTGTCTTCATTTCTATCCACATCCGTGCTGATACCTTTGCCTATAAAAGCTGTAGCTTTTTATATGACTTCGTGGATTTTGAAGATAAAGGATTGTAGTGGGAAATTTTAGAACTGCGTTTTCCTTTAAATAAAACATTCTTCATAAGACTTCCCTGATGTTTGAGATTTGCTTACTGAATTGATCTTACAGGTACAATTCCTCATTTGTGTGGTTTAGCACTGGTGGAGACTTAGGACATGTGATCTCATGGTGAACTTTTTTCTAAGGGCTGCCTGTAATTTTGCGATAACTGACACCAGCTTCAATTCTAGATGTTCCTTCCTTCCTACTGTCAGTGGTCTCTGCACTGGGCATTATTCAGAGGGAGACACTGCAGAGATACTTGTTTGTGCCCTGTGTTTTGAGAGCTGTTTTGTTTGGGTTTTTTCTACAGTAGCTTCTGTTCCTCTTTAGAAAAGAGAAATGAATCTGACCCAAAATGTTGATTGCTTGGCAGTTGAGGAGAAAAAAAGTGTTTAATGATGGCCTTATAGGAAAGGTATTTAAGGAAGCAATGATTTTACTTGCTGCAGTTTCCACTGCACTACTTTTATAGAAAACAGCAACAATTTTGATTCATACCTTTACCAAAAGGACAAGAAGATGAGAAATTTGGATACGTTCTGCAAATCTTTTTCTCATTAGGGACACATACATTTATCACTTCTGTGGAAAGACTTAAATCTTTTTGGCTCCACAGGATTGGAGGAATTTCAGAGTTGGTTTGTCAGAGATTCGTGTCTCCACATACCAGTGCACACTGGAAATGTAGGTTACTTGGTACGTATGAACCCTTGAGAACTGAAATGCTGTGCAGAAATATGCCTGCTTATTAAGTCCTCTGCTGTGCTGGCATGGACCACAATTACATCTGAGGAAGTAGTTACTTCCTAGATTTAAGAACTGCATCATCATTTCCACGCTTACTTTTGAGTGTGAGGAGCTATTGCCCTGTCTTTGGTAGGGGTTTTGGCTAAATTTCAACTGTCTACATAATAGCTTGTATTGAATTTTCAAATATTAAAGGTCTACTATCATAAAGTGCTTTGACTTGTTGTTTTACTGAGATGTTTGTCAGATGGCTTTGGAGGCAGAACCTCACCCCTCCTATAGAAATAATGAATATGGCAGCAGGGTGAGTTTTATACTGTGACTGTTGCTTAGGCTGTCATGGCAGATCAGCTATTTAAAATGGGTGTTTCTTACATGGTTTTGGAAATCTTGGTATTGTAGATGAGTTTGTTTTATCTTTCAGATTTACATTACCTTTCTATTTTGGCTATGAAATCCCTTTCTGGCATCTGTAGCATGCCAGTATTGCTGAAAACATGTTCACTAAGCCATGCATTAGGTCTCTGCTGTCAGGTTTTCATAGGCTACCACATGCTTCAAATGCTTGTTATAAATTTGAAACACATTCAGCATAACCATTTATTATTTAAAGTACTTTTTCTGTAGAATGAAAGGAGAACGAAGAGCACTGGGGGAATTGGTTAAAATCTGTCATTCAGAGCTGAGCAGAGGTGGGGGTCTCTGGAGCATGGAGAAGGGAAGAGAACTGACTGCACTAAAGGTGGAGCAGCCTTGCAAACCTTTGGTTTCTAACAGCCTGGGGATTATGACTCGTTTTGTTCACTTAAAATAGTATCTGTTAACTGCAATGTAGTAGAAAAGACTATTCAAATGGGTTTTTTTGCTAAGCATTTTGTAAAGCTGCTGTATGTTGAAAGGTGAATTAGTTTGCATGGAAGGCTCAAATCAATCTGCAGCTTCAGTCATTTGACTTCAAAGAGGAAAAAGATTTATTTTTAAATCAGTGGGAGAAGATTGTTACGGGCCAGGACATGGCTGTCTCTCCTGTATAGTGTATAGCTTACTGTAGAGAACAGTAAAATAACAGGTTCATTTTTAACAGTTATTTTGTTTTGCACAAATAGTATGAGCTTCACTGTGACATATAAAACTAAAGTAATAATTTCATGAAGACTTCTTTTGAGAACTTTTATGGTTAGATTATATTGTTATGAATAAGTAGATGCCAACTGTAGCCTGTGTAGTGGAAAAGTTGATTTGTGTTTCATTTACTCAAAGATTAGCAACTAGATACATAACCACCTCTGCCAGCACAGGTTTCTTAGAATTAGGCTTCATTTAAAAAAAAAAAAAAAAAAAAAAAAAAAAGGTAAAAAAACTGCATCTGCTCTTTCATAGCACAGGTGTGAGAAGGTTTGCTGCAGTGATGTGTGAACTTCTGTACTGGGCTGTGGCTACAACCAGGTTGGCATTTACAGCTCGGGTAGGGGAACAAACCAAAACCCAAACTCACCCCCAGCCTCTTGGCTGAGGCATGGTGACTGTGCTTGCACCCTGCAGCACAGTGAAGGGGCTTGGGGTAGAGATTGGAACCTTTTTACAGTTTTAGTGGCAGAGGGAGTATTTTAACAGGGTACTTCCAGACCTCCAGTTGTTTTACAAAGAAGATTAAAAGGTAGTTTGATTACTGTCAGGGGTGATGGGCTCTTCTTGTGTTGGTTTGTGGCTGGAGGTATGGTCTGCCTTCCTAGCAGGGTACTGATTGGGCCAGATGAAAGGTCTCAGGAGCAGCAGAGAAGTAAATGAAACTGAGGACCCCGTGATATGCAGGTGATTAAACTGTGCAGGGTTTCTTTCTCTCTCAAAAGTGGTAACTATGTGAGAGAAGCCATATATAGCAGTGTGACAAATAGTAGCATGACATTAAGGTTATAAATAGACTTTTACAATTTTGTAGTACTTTCTCCTTTTAAATAGCCTGTTGCTCTTTAACTTCACTAAGTGTATGTATGTTCATTTGTTCTTCTTGGCAATGTTTTATTCCAACTGGAGTTGTGCTGTTTCTTTTGTTGCTTCCTTTTCAGTTAACTGGCTTGTGACAGGGCTGTGTGCCTGCTTTTCCAGTGGGCAGGAAACTTCATACTGAAGTGAGCCAGTATGAGAAAAGAAGCATTAAACCCCCTGTTGTCTTCCTGAACATGAATGCTTTTAGAGGATATTGTAGAAGATGTTTTCCTATTAAAACCAAATTCAGTAAATAATAGAAACATTGAATTAATTAATCTCAAACCAAAAGTATTAAAAGTTTTTTGCTGATTCTGAATGGCAGCTGATTTTAGAAGTTTTCTGCTCTGAGCAAAATGGCCAGATAATGTTTTCTCCCTTGAGTGTTTTATTAAATACAATGACACTAAATGTTTTTATATAGAAAATATATGCCTTGTTCCTGAAAAATAATTCACTTATGTTAGTAAAAGGAATGTAGCCTCTAATTAAATGTTTGAAGTTTAATCGAGTGGGCTGAGATGGTTCGTATATAAGTAGAGTTTCAGTGCATTTCAGTTTTTCTTGGGTAGCATGGTGTGTCTTTACTTTGGTGCTGTAGTGCTTTAAAAAAAATTACTCTTTTCTAGGTTTAGTGCCTGTTCAAGTTGTATACCTGCAACTTTTTGCCTTTGCTTTTTGGATATGGGAATGTAGAGGTGGTTGTTGTTGTTGTTGCAGTATATTCGTATTTAGCCTTGACAGTGTGATGTTACTTTTCACACCATTAATAACTTCTGCTATTTTTGTTAAGTTAATTTTGTGGAAGCTTCCAAGTATTGCTGTGTAATTCTATAAAGAACAAAGCTATAAGGAAGAAAAGTCATATTCAGAAACCAAAAAAAAACCCACCCCACAACACTTTAAGGTTTCTCAGAAGTCTGCTTTGGTGACCCCTGGTAATAGTTATACATTTTTATGTAAGTTAGGGTCTGGTCTTTCCTCTTTCATTACGTTTTCTTCCAGTACATTTTTACAAATGCTTCTGTAAGTTTGTCAATTCAGTTTCAAAAGAAGCAGCTGCATTCCAAAAGGAATAGCATTTTTAGACAACTGTTAGAAATATGTATGTAATTTTTCCTCTTACTTGTTTATGTACAGAATTGATTGTAGTTGAGCATTTTACAGACCTCAGAATGCCTACGAAGATAAGCTCCCAGAGCCTGCAGTCTGGCCTTACTGCTGAGTTCTGTCATAACCCCTGACAGGCTGTGACTGTTGAAGTCAGTATGCCACAATTTTGGAAAAATTTTCATTTGGTTTGGACGGTTTTTTTGAGATAAAATTGTTCTGTCCTTCTCTGGTCATGATAGTTGGAAAGGATCCTTTTTCAAAGTAGGTTTGTACAATTTACAAGTCCTAGAAGCTTAGGATTCTTGAAAATACTTTGCTGAAGAAACTAAACCTACAGTACTGGCATTTATTTATTTTTTTAGTTTCACTGGAGGTAAAAAAATTATCTGTTTTAACAGATACTCATTTCATCATTTAACTTAATCATTTGAACATGAGTGGTGTTTTCATTGCCAGTTTCACTCAAATGTTTTTGAACTTCTAAGTCCTTTTGAGCTGCCTTGAGAATGGAAATTGTTTCCTATAAAGAAAATCTTAGAGAAGAGGCAGAGGAGAGTCAGAAAAATACTTACCTAAGCTGCACCAAAGCTGTAAAAAGTGAGAGCTCTTAATAATAAATAATTAATTTAAAAGGAGAACTTAAATTTTGGGATGATACAAATAAGATGCTTTTTTCTCTGCTGGGCAGGTCCATGAGCAAAGCTGCTCCTGTCCCATGTGGGGAGCTTTTCATTCTGTTGCCAAGCCGTCCTTTGGGATGTGTCTCTAGTGCTCACCCCAAGAGCGGCCGAAGAGGTGACCTGCTCTGCTCTCACACCAAGGCCAAACAGCGGGCAGAGGCTGAGTGTCCTGGTGCTTGGGAAAGGAGTGCAAGGCAGGGCAGCTGGGAGCCAGGGGCACCTATGGAGTGAGGTCACTTCTCTCGGCAGTGCTGCTGGAAGAATTCACTTGGTTTGTTTTCTGTTGGAGGAGGAAGCGGAGTTGACAAGCGCTTTCCAGGCAGGTAGCCAGACAGGCATTATTTTGATGTTTCCAGCAGAAAATTGGTGGGTTTTGGCAAAAATGAAATTTTCCTTGTGAAAATTTCTATCTTGTGGAAATGGCATTTCTGATTAAAAACTAATTTTGATGGAAAATGTCCAATTGGTTATAATCAGCCGTAGAATTAGCATCTGCTGTGTTTAAGTCTACTGAAGATAATTTGGCGTAGGTTTAGCAACTTTGAACAGAGTATACACAGACAACTTTCCTCCCTCTGTCTAATACTTCAGTTCTAGTGCCAGCCAAAATTCAACTTGAGGTTGGCTATGAGTAGAATAAAAGCTTTTTCTGAATTTTGCCAGCTTGTTTTGAATTCAGGCTGCTTTCAGCTTCAGAGGCTTCACAACACAGGTGCCGTGGCTGGAGCTAAAGCTGTCGGTTGAACTAGCTGCTCTGGACCTGAAGATCCCACTGTGTGCAGCAGTATTGATCTGTGGATACTCTAGTGGCTGACAGCTAGCCCACAGATTTTCTCTGTCAATACCTATTCTCTTGATGTTGTCCACAGATAATTGTGGTTAGGGCTTGTATGGTGTACAGGATGTGGCACTTGTGCTCATTTACAGTCACATCAAGTTAGAACATGCAACTTCCCAGCGTTTGGTGTTTTACCCGGTTTAGCTGCTTAGTTTTATGCAGTTATTTAATGTAATTTCTTCATCTTTTTGGCTTCTTAAATGGCGTTAAATACCCCTCCGATCTGTAGATGGAAAACCTTAAATCAAAATGTAATTCTCACTTGCTACACTGCTTGATTCAGTGTGTGTAGTCAGGCTGTTGCTCAAGTTTAGAGCTGTTAATAATCAGTGTCTTGAAAGACTGTACCAGATGATTCTAGTCACAGAGCTGTACTTTGTCATCAAAAGCTCGAGGATTACCAGGTTCCTTTTAGACACCTAGGCTTAGAGAGGACTGTAACCTCCCTTTTCTAACAGGTAAAGAAATATTTTTTTTTTTAAGTCATATAGCCAAATTTAGTTATCCCCTGATACTTTTCAGGAAGACTGTAGGAGGAAGTTTGGATGTTCTTGGGTTTGTTGTTTTGTTGGCTTTTTTGCTTGGTAGTGTTTTTGTTTTGATTTTTTTCCGTTCTCAAACAAGATCTAAAATACTAACTTGTTATTATCACTTGGTGGTTCTGGTTTTAGTTTGTCTGAACTTGCACTGATTTCAACCCTTTTTCTTTTTTGGTGAGTAAATATTTAGTCTTCCTGATCTTAGAGTTCTATGGGAGCCAGATTTTTCTTTTAATGAAAAATCTTTTAAAATCTATTTAACCTAGTTTAAGAACACATTTAAAAAGTTACTGGAAAATTATTTTGAGAAGTTTCTCTATCAAGAAGGTATTTTAGTAATGTTTCATTATAGTCTCCATTTATTACATCTTATTATAGCATTGAGTCATGAAACCAAGAATAAGAGATCCAGCTCCAGGAATGGGAAGAGTTAGATGTAGTAATCATCTCTATGAGGGTCATGGGTTGCCATTTTTAAGGCTCTTTTCAAACAAGGGCAGGCTATGGATATAATGGAATTTAACATCTTGGAGGTGGGAGTCATTTGGAAAACTTTTTCTATTTATTCATGGTAATCTTTGCACATGATAAATACCTCCAAGTGTCATGAGCTGACAGCTGCATACTAGGAAACAGGGTGGTTTTATGTTTTACTGATGCATTTGTGTATTTATTTAATTAATAATGTATTTTAAATATAGAAGTATAGTTACATTGACCATTTTGTGCTGTTTAAACAGTACTTCTCTTCCTAGTTCTTGTTTCTAGCAGCTTTATCCTTTTCTGACAGCTTCAGCTATCTGACCTTCCACAGGGTTGGGTCTGGTGGGGTTTTGTAGTTTGTTTGTGGGTTTGTTTGGGTTTTTTTGTTTGGGGTTTTTTTTTGTGTGTGTTTTTATGTTTGTTTGGGTTTTTTGTTTGGGGTTTTTTTTTTTTTTGTGCGTTTTGTTTTGCAGGGGGTTTTGAGGTTTGTTTTTGGTTGGGTTTTTTTTGGTGTGTGTGTATTGTTTCGGTTTGGTTTTTTGTTTAATTTAGATTTCAATTTGTTCCCTGCTGGCTTTGCCATCTTCCATCCTAACTTGCTTATTCCAGGAGCATGGGCTGCTGCGAACTGCGCATGTGTTTGCTGTCCATCGCACCGGCTGAAGTGCAGTGACCACAGCTTGCACTCGGGGTTCTTCCTTCTTGTCTTTGCTGGCCCTCAAGCTGACCACTTTGCAGTTGATGGTTGACATCAACTGCTGGTTTTGTATTACAGGCCTTAAACTCTACCCATGTCCTTACTTAGACATTTCTAGTTTCGTCTGCCCGCTCCCTGTTCTCTTCACAGCATGGTGTGCCTTTCCTGTAGCATTTTGTGAGGCGATTGCACTATGATCCAGGTGATTCCTGAAGATCAATTACAGTTTATTGCTTAATAGAGGTGCAGGTGGTTTTTTCTGGTTAGTTAAGGTACATACGGGTATCTTGCTATCATAGAGAAGCTTTCTAGACTTATGCCCAAAACAACCTCATGCAAACTTCTACTACTGCTTCATGGAACTTCCCTTACTCCTCAGTATCACCTGCAAAAGAAGCAACGTGTGCAAATTCACATGATGTTTCAAGTCTGAGTCTGGCTTCCATGCATCACCTGTAGGACTGATGGGTTTGTACTCGATATGAATAACCATGGGTACTTGATATGAAGTTCTTTCCTAAAGGCACTGTCCTGGTTTTGGCTGGCATTAAATCATGATAGACACGTAAACTCTGGACGTTATTCTTGCATCCTTTGGAAGTGATGCATAAGTCCTGTCTCTTCTGAAGTACTGTTAATCCTCAGGTCAGTGAGTACTCACCCTTGAGCTGGCAGGAGCTAGCTGGAAGGAGGTTTTCTGTTCTCTTTGCAGTGGTTTACATTCAGACCTGTAAAACTGTTGCAGTGAAAAGGGAAATGAGTTGAACCTGCTGAAATAGAATAGGGTAGCAAACAAACAAAACAAGTCTGATTAACTAGATCTTTCTTAATTGTAGACTTCCGATGTATTGGCTGTAATTCTTCAGCCTCTCTGAAGCTCAAGTCCTCATCTAGAAAACTGGTCAAAAAGAGATCAGATTTACTATAAAACCATGTGCTATGGAAATGCAGTGCATTCGTCATGGTACCACTTGTAATGTGGTGTGGACAGGTATTCACTCAGAAGAAGTTTGAAACTTAATGTATTTAAAATGAACCATATTGAGCTGCTTGGAATCTCTTAAGTCCATTTGCCCTTTGTTTTAGCCCTTTCTTTTTTTTTTTCCCCTCCGGAAAAAAATATAATCTTGGGCTATATCTAATTTAGAGTTCTGGATACTGAAAATGAAATAGTTACTTTCTTGATAAGAAAAATGACTGGGTATAGAAAGGGAGGACTTAAAGGTTTTAGGTTCAAAATAATTGGCAGTGTTAATGGCATGGTTTCTAAGAATTACTTTTTTTATTAGTTGTTCTTCTAAACTGTGCCAGTAAGTATTGTAATCTCAAACTAATGAATTTTATCTTGCTGGTATTGTGTTTCCTGAAACGTTACGTACAGGAGTAAAGAAAAACAGATACCAGACTTCCTTTACTGTCCTACTTCAGACCCAAAGTAGGGAAGGGGAGCAGCTGAATTTGAGAAGCTTTTTTTTGGAATGCTGTGTATACAGTTCAAGCATAATGAGTATTGACATTTAATTAGATAGAAGTGTCATTACTAATAGGCTTTTCTGTTAGCTGTGCTCTTGTTCTTGGGCAAAGGGAGAAGCAAGGGAAGGAATTGGCAAATTGTTCAGAAAAACTATTTCAACAAATAGTAGATTGTTACAGTATTACCAGTCTAATTTGCTGTGGTCTGGTATACACCTTCCATCTTTCTCTAAGCAGGTGTTTCACCTTTAACTTTTGTCTGTATTAGTAATGATGTAGTTATAACTGAAAGTCTTGCTTGATACCCTGCAGCAGTTGTTCAAATTTGAAACATCTATCCAAAGAAGTAGAGAAAAAGCATTATCCAAGAAGATCTTAATTTAGAAAGAAATCCTCAGGTAACTTTTATACTGAGAGGAATTATTAATTTAGGTGTTGAGCCACAGCCAACCTCATGAAATCCTTGTCTTTATAAAACAAGATGAATTAACAATCTTAGAAACTTATATGGACAAGTGGATAAAATATTAATTCTCTGTTACTGGCTTGTATATAGGAGAAGGTGGAGGAGAGAGGCTGGATTCAACTTCTCCCTCAGCCATTGAACTTTAGACCCCCAATTTCAAAATTGTCAGATCTACTTTAAATACTTTTTGTCTTAGATTTGGCTCTTCATGTGGTTGAGGATTGAGGATGTAAGAGTAGCTTATTCCTTGCATTGCAGGTGTGATTACGGGTATTTTTTGGGGCATGTGAGAGGAGCAGGGTGAGCTTGGTGTCCCAGAGCTGCCAGCCCCCTGCAGATACCTATGCTGATGAGAGCACAATCTGGTGATTTTTCCCACCAGTGAAGTTCCTGAGACTGTGAAAACTTGACCTTCCAAACCTCCAATGCCAGCGTCTCCTTCTATCCAGTGCTCTTTTTTGACTACTCTTTGGGGTTGTAGTAGCACTGAAGGAATCATGCTTGTAGTTACATTATGTGGGTGCTGTAACTGTCCTGGTTCATCAACAGGAAAAATGTGATATCCCTCTTTTCCAGTGGAAGTGTTAGGCAGGGTTTAATAAGTGGCTGTCTGATAGCATTACAGGAGTATATTATTTTCCTTAAGCAGAGTGAATTTGATTAATGTATATATAACAGATAACATTTTATTTCTTTTGTAAGTTTATTCACTTTGATAGAGCCCAGAATCATTAATGATGCTATTGCCTGGCTAGAAGGCTAGCTTGAGCATGTGTACCCGGTGACAACAAAGTGAAATGACCCGAAGTTTACATATCAACTTCCAAGAATTATGACTACTTTTCAATTGTTTGGGCAGCAGAGAGCAGGAAGAAATGAATGAAGTATGAATCGTTGGAATGAGTTCAGGATTGTAGTGTATGGGTTGATTCACTGGAATGAAAATGCATTTCTGCTCTGGATTTATTTACAAGGAGTGTCCTGAGACTGTATGCTACAGCAGAATTGCTGAAAGCTTCCAGAAGAAATTTCTAAAACGCAAAAAATTTGAGCTGTTATTTGTTGGACTAACGTGGGCTTCCTTCAAAATAGGGCACAGTCAGGTAACGTTCAGCATTTTCAAACTGCTTTTGGTTAAAACATTTAATGTAGTTTTACTAACATGTTTTCAGGAAATGTATATGAAGATGGGTTCTAGATATATAACTCAGTGTTTGTTTGAAATGAAGTATGTTGTGTTATTCTGTTTAAACCTTCAAAATTGTCTTTGTACTTTTAATAGTTTGGGTTTTTTTTCCTCCTAATTAGATTGTCTGGACAATTTTAGGAACCATGGACTCTGATATCTATTTAATGTGTTCAAGGTACATCATGTTATAAGGGTGTGAGTTTTCTATGAGTCTGGCCCACTTTTCCACCTCTGGTAACAAATTCATGTACTGTGTTAGACCCAAATCAGCAGGTGGACTGCAGTGGAAATGCATGTGCTTCTAAACAACTGGAAAACTGGCAATGCATTAGCTTCTTAGCTGCTTTAGATTAGAAATTTCTCATGTCCTTGCATGTACATGTGCCTACTGTGCTGTGCTAAGGTGGTTATCTTTGTGGCTATTACATGATGCAAACTGTCTTTAAAAAAACCTGTTTATTTCAAGTCAGCAAATCGGTTGCACTCTTGGGTAAATTAAATTTCATTTAATTACCTGCTTAACCAACTGCTTATTTATTAAGCTGCTTAAAATTGGTTAGCTTATTGTAAGCCCAAGCAAATTGCCATTTTACTGTATAAGTTTACATAAAAGAATAGAGGATGCTGAAAATTGACTTGCGAAGCTTCTGTATGCTCTTTAATGCCCTAACCGAGCCAGTACTGCAGGAATGTTCTGCCCTTTGATAGGGAACACTCCCTAGAATTGCTTCATCACTTGAAATCTGAGCTCAGGCAGGAAATGTACAATCTACTCCCTCCACAGACCTGAGAGGTAAACGGAGTTGCATTGCACAAGTTCTGTCCTCCTCAAGTTGCTGTAGCAGCATGTGCCTTGGATTGTTAATTTAGACACCTCAATATTACATACTTAGCAGAAGATGCAGAAACATCATAAGCAGAAGCTATCTTCCTATGCAGAGATTAATCCCATGCAAATCCAGTTTAAATAATCCACTTGCATACACAGAAAGACTTTAGTGTAAGTGCCCATGGCACTGTCCGTGACATGGATATGCATACACAGTAGTACCTTGCTTAAGTTAACCTGCTGTTTAAACCAGTTGTTCTCAAAACTTTTTTGGTTTAATCTCACCTTTTGTCTTTACTCCTTTCTCTCTTGAGGCTGCAGATTTTACATTGTCAGTCCTTTGTTTCATGTTATCTTCAGCTAGAACGTATTTTCATTGCAGAAGTCTGCAGCCAGCATTGCTTAATTTTTATCAGTTATGTTGTTTTATATATGAGTATTTTCTGGGAAAGCAGGTAGTTATGATTTACAAGCTGATAAGCAATAGCTAGCCATCTCACTATTATGTTAGTATGTTTTCAAAATGCAGGAAGAACAATACCTGTTCAGGAGGAATAATATTGCCTGTGTTCTTAGTGCATGTATTTCTGGAAGCCAGGAGTAGTAAAGATGGTCTGGATACAGTTTGGGGACAGTTACATTGTAAAACAAGTGTGGCAAAGTAAGACCAGTAACTGCAAGGTCTGTCTGTGGTTTAAGAGCTGCATCCTTTGTGCATGTCCATACGCTGATAGAGCTCTAAATATGGGTTGTGTGAACATGACTGGCCACAAAGCAGCTATAAAATCTGCCAGGGCAATTACATGTAAGGACAAATATTTCTGAGAGAGCATGTGATGGTGAAGGCATTTTAACATAATCCCTACATACTTCCATAGTGGCTTTGTTAATGTATGGAGAAAGAGTAACTTTGTGTGTGATTTGCAGAAAATAGTCTGTCTTTTGTCACTTTCCCCTCTGTTACTTTCATGACTCATATTTCCATTTTGTAGAAGTATTTCAGGCTATGGGTTGCTACACTTAGTTGCATGACTGTGTTTTGAAGTTCTAAAAGCCTTAGTCTCAGGGAAGAAACTTGTCCACTAGAAGATGGCTGAAGTTCTAAACATGGTTTCCGAAGTTCACGGAGAAAATATTCCTGAATGACTAATGTCCAGCATGGTGTGCATATGAGCTCCACACTAGGAAGATGCTAAACTCCAGACAGTGGAACAGTATGTCTTTGTGTGTGTCCTATTCATTCCTTCTTTCCTTAAAGACAGTGAGAAGGCTTTGCCCTTCAGGTCTGCAGGCTGGATGACCTGTTCGTCTGACTCAGTGGAGCTGGTCCTGTTTCCTTAAAGGCCTGATAATACAGTGCCTTCTTTGGTGAATTTGAGCTGTTCATTTATGCATGTTGAAAAAGTGCAAATCCCTGTCTGCGACTGTTCAGTGGGTTTGTCTGGTTAAAGGTCACCTGTGTTACAGCAAGGACCTTGCTGTGTCCGCAGGTTGAGTCTGTGGAAGGACACAGTGAATGGTTAAAGGATTTTGGGCATCACCAAGAGCAGATTTTCTCCTCACTCGTATGAATTTGTTGCTCTGTTTGAAACCCAAAAGTTTTCTGTCTTATTTAAGGTGGTCATTAGAGAGGAAGAAATACTGTCAGTCTGGATCGGCAAATAAGACAAAAATAGGGGGAGAGAGTGGGAGGCAAATGTGAGCTTTACCTTTCTCTTCCCTTAATGATGGTTTCTGGCCTTTAACAAGATTTTTCTTTTTCTGCTGCAAAATTGTGGATTGTTGTGTTGGACCTTCCTAGCTCACTACCAAATGGATTTGTGAGCACTGCAGTACTTTACAGGCTGAACAGTTCTGCTTTGTGCACTGGTGTTTGTATCTGTGGAAAAGAATACTAAGATAACCCTCCCTGTGTCTTGATTTGTCACTTAGGTAAATCCTTGTAAAATGTGGCCATCAAAGGGTTGTTTCTGTGGTATAGATAAACTGGCTTTCATCAAATAGCAGGCTTTTCTGAAACCTTTGATTCGGCTTACAGGCAAATGCCACTCTGAAGTCTTGGCTGTAGTTATCTGTTCTGCAGCTGCACTGATAAAGATCCTGATCTTCATGCCATGAAAGACTAGTGAGGTAGTGAGGTGATTGACTTATACTTTGTGTCCACGTGACAAAATATTGCTTGCAAAATGTTACGGTTTTGGTTCAGATCACTCATATGGAGCAGCAGTTCCTGTTCTTCTCTGTTAAAGGTTTTCTTCTGCCTTGTTTTGAGACTTGTGGAAGGCGTAGGAGAAGCAGGCTCTTCCTGAACTGTCAGACACATACTTTCTTGTTAGATTTCACTTTGGAGTATTAATATTTGCAACACAGTTTTTCATTATTTTATCATTAAGAAAAAGTCGTGAGTTTAGCTTGCAGCTGGTAGGTTTGTCTGGTATCTTTATCCTTTCTCAGTTTGTCAGGTTGCTTTAGCAAAACAAAAATAAACTTGCTGTAATTCTAGGTGAATACAGCACTGCACTTCTGGAGTCAGTGACTGACTCAAAGGAAGAAAAAAAAAAAAGCTGTCTGGTAAGGATGCAAGTATTTTTTAATGTGAAAATGCTGCTTAAGTCAAAACTGAACAGTTTGGAAGGATGGATTATCATCAAAAATTATTTATTTTTTTTTTAAATGTCTGAGATGTGTGGTGGTGCTGCAAGACCTGAAGCCATGCTCTAGGAAAGCAGAGGGATTCTTAGGGCAGTTGCTCAGGAGGTTGGCCGCAGGCAGTGGGAAGAAGTTGAAAATGCAAAGTCCCAACCCTTCCTGATACAAGCAGCTTGGATTTTGGACTTCCACTTTCCCATGAGGGCCTAAGTATCTGAGCTACCAACTGTTTAGGAGGGGATTGATCTTTTACTTATTCATTGTCTTTTACCTATTCATTTGTGTGTATTGCAGCACAGATCTCTCTTATGATCCAGGCAAGCTCTCTAATCACTGCTGGGATGTTTGCTGACCTCTGTCTTTTTTTATCATGATACACTCCCCCCCCACACTTAAAATAGGAAGCAAACTTGTACATGGTTTTTTAAGTCTCCGTAATTTTTTGCAGAAGGAAAATCAATCATTTTGTATTGAGTTTTGAGAATACCTGCTTGCTTTTACTGTTTTTTAAGATGAGTTTTCTATCTCAATATAGTCTCTACTTAAGTTATGAAACTTTCTGTTTACTTACACCCTTGTCAAAGGATTTAGAAATAGTTTCCTGAGTGTGTAATTAAGTGAATCACAGGCCCTGGTGCTGTGAAGTGCTGAAGTAACTTGTGTCAGTGGATAGGGCTAATAGCATCAGGTGTACACAGAAGTGCTTTGGGGGACTAGGGTTGCAGGATAGTATTTAGAACCTTCCTTTTGAGAAGTGAAAGTCACATTTCATTTATCAGCACTTAGTTGAGTGTATAGACTTGTGCTGGTCGTGATTCTTTATTTGCAGAATAAGAATTGATTGTGCTTCCAACCTAGATGTGTAAATCCAATCAAATTGACCTGGAAGGAAGATTCAGTAGTTTGACAAACCTTTATCCATGTTGTAATTAATGTAATTAAAAATAAAAAAATCATGCCAATGCTTTGACTATTGCTGTGTATTCTCATGTCTAATGGTTGTACTAATAGGCTTTGCAGAATAATACATCAATATCTTTGTATTAAACACATGAAAATCATGTGTTTTCTGCATGCTTTTTCTCTGTATGTATGGTGTAAGCATTTCATTTATTTATATATTTTGCTATTTCACACTGAAATCTATTCTGTAATTGCCTTTAATATTGGGAGCCTAGTAGCCACGATACCCAGCAATTATAATGCTTTTTGAAGTGAAAATGCTGTTCTGAATCTTAAAAAAAACCCAAACAAAACACAAAACCCAACCCACAAAACAGCCTTAAAATAGGGAGGGAGTGGACAGTGGGCACTAGAGTGAGGGAGTGTTCTGGAATAAGGTTGTGTTGTGATTTGCAAGACGTGGTCTCATTGCTGAATACCATGAATTTAGTCCTCTCTTTTGTCTGTGACAGAGTTTTTTAACAAGGGACTTGCTATGCGTTGACCTTTCTTTTGAAGTCTGATATTTTTCTGTCTGCCCTTTTTGCTCCTTTTTAATTGAATTTTTCTTTTGCCTAAAGACCCTGTGTGGACAGTAATGACCGCACGTTTCCGATTGCCTGCTGGCAGAACCTACAATGTACGAGCATCTGAGCTGGCACGAGACAGGCAGCATACGGAGGTGGTCTGCAACATTCTTCTCCTGGATAACACTGTTCAAGCTTTCAGAGTTAACGTAAGTAGTTGGCGTATTGCAAATCCCTATCGCCAAACTTGCTTTCCTTTGCTGGATTTTTACGGCTGGAGTTTGACTTGCAAAATAACGTGAAGTACAGAATAGAAGGGGCAGTTAGGTTCAGGCAGGCTTGCTTGTACACAGATATACTAAGTCACCACGAACGTAGTCATTCTGGCATCCACTATAGTACTAACATATCTTCATTTCAAAATTGAATACACAAAGCATATTCTATTTTCAGTAATTCTCTTCATGGGCTAATGTTGCACAGTGAACATGGAGGGCAGTTGTACCACCCAGCTGAATGAGAAGGAACCTATTTTTTTGCTCCGCTCATTTTTGCATTTTGAGCGTGAGCAAGGTGTAATGGTAACTCTCTTCTCATGACTGTGGAGCTGTGTTCAGTCACGTGCACAAGCAATTGTAGATGTTGTGTTCTTTGCTTTCATGTGGATGAGTTTTTCATTAAAAAGCCTGTCTTGCAGTTGTTTGTAAGAGTCAGATAAAATAAGGAATAATCGTTCTATTATAGATAGGGGAGATTGTTTCCTTTTGGTCTAGGTGTTGGAAAGCTCTGTGTTGCTAGAGAGTGCTAGTGCCTGTCTAGAGTGGAATCACCGCTCATAAATCCTCAAACATCTATTCTTTCTCTCCCAAGGAAAAAAATACGTCATAGATTCTTGCCACCTCCCTAGTGTACTAAATATTTTAGTTGTGTGGGTCATGCTTTACTACTTAGGCAGATCAGCCTGCAAGTTTGTCTATGAAAACTGAGTTTAGGGAATAAAAAGTTCCTTGGGCTCAACATTTTGATCTCAGGACTTAGCCTCAATCTGTTTTGGTGTGTTGTTTTTGTTGTTGTTTTTTGTTTCTCTTCTCTTTTCAAAAGAATGGGAGTGATGAAGTATTCAATCAGAGCAAATGTGTGCTAACCTACATGGTATACAGGTTTTCAGGGTTCACAGCTGTGTTTTACTTTATTGTGGTTGACACCATACTTGGCAATAAATATTTATGACATTGTTTTCAAAATAGGAAGAACAAAGATAACATCAAATATATTAGGAAGGTCGTTTTCTCTTGGTGATTGCTATAGGTATTTTGTGTGCTAATGATAATAAACCTTAATCATCTGGAGTATGCTGTGCTGTATTAATAAAAATGTACTCGAATGCTATTTCCTCTTGAACAGCCAAGTACTGATCACAGGCAGGGTCTCTTGATAATTTATGTGACAAGTTCTCAGTTCACACTTCAACCAGCCTTTTCCATTGATCTACAAAACAGGCATTCTTTGTGCTAAGCCTTACCTTGTATGGAGCGTAACAAATCAAATCAAACGATCTCTGTGGATTGCAGCAAGACAAAGGTTACTGTGGTTGCAGGCAGATGGATCAGTTGGAACCAACCTGTGCAGATGTCTGAAGAGTGGAAATTCTTCCTGTAAAACGCTCTGCTTGCGAAATGAAGAACTCCAACCCTGAAAAGCACACCTCATAGACTATGTAGCTGGAAGAAGTGAGGCTGACTTGTATTAGTAATGTGATCGAGATGATTTGCATTGCAGTAATCCTGCTTCTTCAAGATTAAATTGCTTTAATTGGTTTTAATTAATTGTTTAAATACCTCAAACTGTATCTTTTCCATGCAGGCTGACTTAACTGTATTTCCTGAAAGCCAGTAAAGAGATGTGGAGATCACACTAAAGTTGAGGGAAAACTAAGTCAAGGTAGATGGGATGAGTTGTTTGGCGAGCAGGGCAAGTGGGTTAGTGGCCATGGATAAACGTTACAATTTGGGGCTTTTATTATCTCAGAATTCTCTGCAAACTTAATGACATTGCACTCTAATGTATCTTAATGTATTATTATAAAATAACAAAAACTAAAACTTAAAAAAACCCCAAACACAGCAACCCCCCCTGTAATTTTAGAAGTGAAAATCTTCAATAATTTAATCTTCCACATTGTTTACTTGCTTCCTTTTTTTCCTTTGATCAAAAAAACCCCATCCTGCTTGGAAACTTCTTTTAAAACAAGATTACTTCTTGCAAAGCTAAGGTGAGCTGTAGAATGAAAGGAGACAGTAGCGCAGCATTAGCTTGAGTTGCAACACAAGCATTGCACTGAGCTGTGGAAGGAGAGGTTGGTGTTGTGAAGGAGCAGCAGAGCTCTCTGACACTCTCCAGGGAAGCCTGGGGTGTGTCATCCCATTCCTCTGCCATCACAAATCAAACGCCTTTGGACTGACAGGGCAACAGTATCTCCTGGTGTTTGCTGTAGCTGCAGCTGGGTCTGTAGGCCAGTAACAAAAGCAGAATGTCAATAATAGAAATTGGGAAGGTGGCGATAGTTGGTAAGCGGGCGTTAAACCGATGTCATTGCAGATGGTTTCCTAAATTTTCAAGTATGGGTGTTTGTAAACAGCTAACAATCATTCTGCAATTAGACATTAATGTCAATCTATCTAGCAGTACCAGATGTTAGCCACTGGATGATAGATGCTTTGTAAAGATGAGTGAATATATTGATGTCGGGTGTTGACATTGAATTTGCTCTGAAAGCCCAGAATTTATTAGTCATTGGTGGAGGCAAAATATCTAGCAAGAAGTATGTATAACATTCTAATATTCCAATTCAGAAAAAATGTTGATATGTTTTCTAACTATGGCAGTTAGATAGTTCCCATTTCTCATATATTTTTCCATTATTCCTTGTTTTAAGAGGGAGAATTAATGTTTAACTACTTCTGTAGGAATAAGGCAAGTTTCTTTTTATACTAATCCACATTTTTTTTATTTAAAGAAAAAAGGCAAAAGTAGAGACTTATCATAATTTTTGTATTTATAACAGCTCTTCAGTGGTTGTGATAGTATTACAAATATTTTGAACCTTTCACAACAAGCAGGATTGTGACCTTCACCTGCTCTGGCAAGCTGCAACATCATTATATAAATATCAGAGATGGGTTTAAACTGAGGTCTGGTTTTACTAGATGCTTATCTTTATTTTGCACTGCGAGTACAACATTGTGATCAAAATATGCTTCGTGTTGAAACTAGTCTTCTCTTATCAAATTTACTGCTCCATTGCAGGAGAAATACCTTCCTTGTAGTCAGGAAATGATGTTCTGTACTGCTAAATTCAAACTGATCAGCATGTTCTAAGCTTTTTTGTTAGGAAACATCTGGTCACGTATGTAAGAAACAGTGTAAATTCTTAAGTTTAGAACTGGAAAAAAAGCTACAGAATTGATACCTAAATGTTATCTGAAAAAGTAACATGCCAGCTGTGGTAAATAAGAGTCTAAACTTGGCTTCCAAATATCTCCCATTTTCTGGTAGTTATTGTAGCAAGTTCTTAAGTTGAATTCTGATTTAAATCTGCATGATGAAAAATGCCAGCAAGCAATTAGTGTTACTATGTCATTTTAAAATTAGCTTTATTTGCTGAAAAAAAATTATACTGATAGATGTTTTATTGCAAAATATATTAGAAACTCCTAATTTAGTAAAAAAGCAAGTGACTGTTTTTGGATTGTATATAAATATTGCCTTTCACATTTATACTCTTGTGTATTTATGTTAACATCTGAGGGTTTTTTTCTTGTTTTTCATTATTGGGAAGTAAACTTTTCAGTAGTGAACTTTTAAACTTTTTTTTATCTTTTTACTCACTGTTCACCTCATTAAATATCTAAGAAATACTATCTGTCTGATTTGTTAAAAAATAAGATCTTTCAAAGTAATATAGCAACTCTTAGATCACTTTAGCTTAGCCCAATGTATATGGGACCTGAAATATATACCTTACCTAATTTCACCTTAAATGTGCAGAACTATGGTTCTGATTGTCCCACTGGGATCATTTCAAGCATAGTTTATTGATAACTGTTTTCTAAGTTTTTTTATTATGAAATGAATTATCAAGCTTCTTGGATTTTTTTTAGCCTCAAATAAATGTTATTGACAGTTTACTCAGCTTTATTGTAATTTCAGGTGAACAAAAAAATGTTTTGATAGGATGCTTTTAGATGTTAACAAATGTCTGAATGTGACTTGTAGGTTTTTCTCGTACGTGGATATTAAGGAAATTCTTGCAACCTTCTTTTGACCTTTTAGTTACATACTTCTGTTTTAATGGCTGTAAAAATAAACTGTTGTATAATCTCTCTAAGAAGTTGAGGTCATTTGGGAGCAGAACAGCATTTTTTTCATTTTAAAACTGTGAAAATATCTTAGTGCCTACAGTAAACAAGACAAGATGTAACAAATCCACTGTGGCATCAATAATACTTGGCACCTTGAAGATTATTAGAAACTTGCTTGGCACCAAAGTAGAAATCTGGGTGGAAAATGTATCAATCATGTCTTTCATCATTTTGGTTTTGTTTGACAGTTGTTCTTGCAGATTTTTTCCTCATCTTTTGTACTTTAAGGAGCTATGACACTTTAACTTCTTTGGGAAACTCCCTTCAGATGTCACCAAATATATTATTGAGTCCTGATACAATGGCACACTCAGTGTTTCAGTTACTGTGTTGGCAGTTTTTTCAGGTTAGGCGAAAAACTGCTAGGTACCAACAACCACAGATTCTTTTTTATATAATTTTGAGGGTAAAATTTGTCCCCGTAGTAGAAATCAGGTTTGTTCGCTTGTCTCTGAAATGGACTATTACTGTTATTTAATTCATTTTATTTAGTTTATTTAGAGTGAAGTAGTATCTTAGAGAGAACACATTTAAATGACACTTCTCAGTTAGATATTTGCCTGTCTCAGCTGTCCATGCCATTGAACTTTGAAAACATTTTCAATATGCTGGTTCATTTAGATGTGAGAATAGGTTTTTAGATAAAATAAGTAAAAGTAACTTGTACAGACCTGTACTTTTAAATTCAATGACTCAAGCAAGGCTACAAAGTTCTTTATCAAATCGTAGCCTTTTTTTTCCCCCTTTCCCTATTTATTTTCCCCTTTTTTCCCCTTTCTTTTCCCTTGTTCCCCCCCTGCTCTCTTTCTTTTTCCCCTTTCCCTTCCCTGTACTCCTTTTAAATATCAAATTTAGCTAATGAATGGCTTTCAGGAATAATCATGTAGCTAGCTGCAAAGAGAGAAGTTCTTGCTGTCAGAAAATGACAAAGAGGAAAAATAATAATTCGTTACATCTGTTGCAAAAGGAGAGATGAAGCTCATTTAAAAACAGTGTTCCCAGGATACATTTTGTGATATTAAAAATTTAGGCTGCTAGAGCACACGTGAAGGAATGTGTATATGCTCTATCTGCCTGAAGTTGGTGTGTCCAATTACATATTTGTTCATGGAAAAATATGTATTTGTTCTCTGCAGAAACATGATCAGGGACAAGTTCTATTGGATGTAGTCTTCAAGCATCTCGATTTAACAGAGAGAGATTACTTTGGTTTACAGTTGGCTGATGAATCTACTGATAACCCTGTAAGTTGATTTTCTTTTTTTATAGATACAATTTTATAAATCATAATCATTTCATCACTGTGCTCTGTATCATTGTAAAGAGAAGTAAATAGAAGCCATTGCGATATCGTGCCATCTTCTCCAGTTGAATGTGTCAGTATCACCTGGTAGTTATGATAAAACTAAATCTTACAAGTTTGGAGTAAGTGTTGAAATTTGTGCTTATGAAATAATACTTTAATAAGGACTTTGCTTGTTTTATTGCGTCTGCATGTGTCTGCATGATCACTGGCAGTTGGAATAAGAAATAGTAATGTATTTTTTTTTCCAATTAAAAAGCTTTAAAAAGAAACAAACAAAAAAAAAGAGTGCTTTTTAAAGATTGTCCTGTACAGTGTTTTTCTCTGTAGCCCAGACACCTGGTAGGTCATTTAATAGTGCTTCTTATAGTCCACTGACAAGAGCTGTCAACTCATCACCGTAACAGAAAATGGAAGGGACTCCTTTGAATATGAGTGTTTCTAATAGTTCATGCACTTTCATTGACAGGAAATTCCATAGGACTGAAAATCTGTAAATCACCAGTAGAAACTAATAGATCCAGCTGTAAAGTTCAGTGCCCACAATAGATAGAGTTGTACTGTTGAGTTCACAATTGCTTGAAGAATGCTTCTTGAATGCTTTCTTTTATAGAGATCGAATGTTTGGTACTTGTTTTAAAGAGCAATTTAAGTATTGTTCCTTATAATGCAATTCTTTACCTGATTCCCATTATGTGTGTGTCACAGGGATGGGGTCTAAATTTATCTCCCAACTTGTTTGTCAAAAGTCATTTTTATTCTCAAAATGTGTGAATGTGATCCTTGGAGATAAGTGACATGGTAAAGTGTTAATCATTCGGTAACTAAGGTGAATTTTAGGGTATAGTGCATCTTTCTTTGGTAAGTGCAGATTTCATCTACTGTTGTTTTACCATCAAGAGCAACTGTTCTAAATAAGAGTACTTTTTTATCTCCCTAAAAGGTTGAGGTTTTTTTTGTTTTACCTATTTTAATGTTTTTTTTAATGTAGAAGAGGAAGAAAGAAGTCACAATACAGCCATAATTTTTCTTCTGCCTGAATAGTGAACTACTTCCACATTTCTTTCTTCTCTAGAGCAAATTATTCTTAATTATATTCTTTTTCTAAATTCTGGTAATGTTAAGGTTATTAATATGAATAAAGCCATATAGCACAGTTATAGATATTTAACAGAGTTTTCTTTTGTAACTTTGTGGATAGTTCTGATAAAACATTGGAGGCTGGCTTCATTTAATCTTTTTATTCTAAACTTTGTTTCCAGGCTGGAAAGACATAGGCATGCTGTAGAAAAGACTGAACTATTTTTCAGTTTCATCTAAGTAGTATTTAATTGAATATTGCTCAATATTTTACTCAACATTCAGAAGTTATTAGTGTTTCTCATTCTCATTTATATGTTTTTTCCAAAGCCTAGATCTCTAAGCTCTTGGTTTTCAGTACATCTATCTGGAAGCAGCTGAATACAACACTGTAATAGAAATGGATCTGGTTAAGAGTTAGTCCAAAAGATGAATGACTTCTGTTTGATATAAGCACATGCTTTAAAGGTTTAGTATTCTTTTTTGACTCCTAAATATTTTGGCTTTCAGCACGTATCTAGTTGCCATGAAAACAGTTTGTCAGAGCTAAATGGATGTATTACCAATTATGATTTTTTATGTAAGCTTGAGGAATTTGAGTTTGACTAATTTCCATTTTTTTTATATCAGTTTACTTTTACAGTCGGTTTTTTTTTTTTTTTGGACAAAGAACTCAGATCAGATTTACAAATATTCTAGTTAACTGTGAAATAACACAGAATAATGTTACTAAGTTATAGTCCATGCAGGAGGAGATAAAGGTGATGGGAAATAAGGGGATTCTGCTAGTTGAGTGTGAAACCTCTATCCCTATGCCCAAACATGAATTTTATAACAATGCACAAGCTTTGTTTTTATATAATATTAGTGTCACCATAAAAGTCAACGAAGAAAGCACTGATGCTTTGTAGAGCTGGAATGATGTATTTGGCTAGGGTCTTAGGCTGTGGGTGCCTGGAGGAGTTCCAAGAACAGGGTACTGGTGCATAGTGAGAGTGAGGGTGCAGCGAATACTGTCAGTGAGGGTGCAGCGAATACTGTCAGTGTGGGTGCTGGAGGGAGTGAGACTGGGACCATTGCTGGGGGAGGAGAGAGTGCAGAATGACTCTCCAGGGGACTGGGGTACAAACTTAATGAATCCCCAAATCTACCTGTCTCTCAGACTTACTGGCATGTAAATGGAATAACATGTCTTTCTAGCAGTACTTGGATTTGGAAAATTCTGGTACTTTTTTGCCTTCAGCTTCTTACAGTATTAAGCGGTTTAAACTTCTGCAGTTGCCCAGAGAAAATCACAATTCACATTTGGATTCAATATCACTTCAAAGCATGGAGATTGCCTGTGAAATATGGTTCAAAAAACATTACACTTCTGTGGTTTGAGCTATGCTAGTACACACCAAAATGTTCTTCACAACCAGAAGGAAATGGAAATGCAAATTTTTCTGCTAGACATTTCAATTCCAGATTTTCTAGATTACCTGTAATCTCAAACAGTGTTTACCCCCACCAAAAAAAAAAAAAAAGAAAATCCAAGGATTATCAGTCAGATCTGTGCATTTATTAGATATATAGGGTCATAAATCTTTGCTTAAAGATATTCAAGTATCTTTCACTTTGTTTTAAAAGATTCTGATGTAAAATTCATGTATATCCCTGGCTGGGGTGTCTTTCCTTAGGCCTTTATGTTTGGTCTTAAAAGTGAATTGATCTCGTGTGAGATTTTTCTAACATAATCACACTTTTTAAGGTGTATTACACTCTCTCTTTAGTTCTGTTTAAGTCATTTACTACAAGGATACAGCTTTTGGATGTAGTCACCATTATTATTCCTAATGAATGAAATGACTCAGAACTAACTTCAGATCCATAGTGTGTGTCATATAGTTCAGGTTCCTTTGTGTGTTTGCATCCACTTCCCTCATGTGAGGGGGGAAAAAGAAATTCCTATGACAGATGTGAGATAGTTACATAAATGTGAGAGTTAGGTCAGTGTCACTTCATAGAAACTGTGGCCTTTTAACTGCTTCCCAAGGCTTGTGGGCTTTCATTGCAAGGCAGGATGAGGAATTGAGCAATATTTATGAGAGGCTTAGGAGTGAACTGAACTACACTGGCATATGTGCAGAGTCTGCTGAGTTGCTGGTGTGAAGTGGGTTAAACGATTTGTAGGGCTTTCCAGAGAACCGTGTTTCTATCTGAAATTTAGAGTGGTGATTTTTATAAAGGTCTGTCTGTACTTCTCCACAGCAGTATTCTCCTCTAGAGGCAATCAAGATTCTTTGCAGTTTGATACAACTGTTCTGTAGTCCTTAATCCAGTAGGCTGAGCGCAGAACCTCTGGTTTCCGAGATCCCGGGTTGGGACTTGCCAGAGATGACACTCAGGCTGACAATTGGAAGAGAACCTGGGAGCTAGTGGGATCACTCTCTGGATGTCTCAGACCTGCAAAATGCAGAGTTAAAAGTGCTGTAAGCAAATTAACTTCTGAGGGGGGTAAATTAACCTGCTTATAGCTCTTCACTGCCACAGTTAGTTCACCTTAGATAATCAGTTTAAAGATTAGCTGGAGATTGTTAAACACACCATAATTGAGTTCTAACCTCTCTCAGGCTCATGTGACAATCGTAAATCCAAGAGATAGTTGAATTAACACTGTAAGAGACAGATATCTGGACAATTAAGGTTAATCCCAAGGAAAGAAGAATAGCAACTGTTGATGGTAATGTTGGTGTCTTTCCAGAATCAGTAACAAGACATTGAATGCCAGTAAGACGTTTTGGTAAAAGACCAAGTTAAAAATAATAGAAAAGCAACACTTTCTTAACATATAAGGCTATAATTTGTACTTTTTTATTTCTCTAAAGTTGGTGTTACAATTTTTCTCTTTCCAGAGGTGGCTGGATCCAAACAAACCTATCAGGAAACAATTAAAAAGTGAGTACATGTATGTATTTGGTCAACTCATCTATCATTATTATGCTGTTTTTCCAGAGTACCCTTATTAATTAGAAATAACTTTTCTTGACTGTAGGAGGATCTCCTCACAGTTTGAACTTCAGAGTTAAGTTTTTTGTAAGTGATCCAAACAAGCTCCAAGAAGAGTACACAAGGTAGGTCCAGTTAATTTATCACTAAAACATTTTATCTAGAAGGCTTATGTTTAAATGGAAAAGAAGCAATTTTTTTTAATGTATAACATGGGGGTTTTCTTTTAAATCATTTGTCATATGTGCAAGCTTCTAATTTTTGCCTAATAATTACAGATATGAAATTTGCAGTTGCACCAAATCAATATATCAAAAAGCCTCTGTGAATAAATTTATATGCAAAGTGGAGTAACTACATGAAGAAAATACTACCAATTAGAAACAGAAAAGGGAAAATAGAGAAGAGAGGAAAAACTTAATTCCACTATTCATCAATGAGTACAAATTTAATTTATCATTACTTGTGTTCTCCTTTGTGATGAAAAAACTCCTTTCTGCATTTTTTTCTTGACACCTCCCCACCCCCCCCCAATTTTCTGCTTTGCACTAATAAAATTAATCTCTGTTTGTATGGTTGTAGTCGTAGCTTGAAGCATGTAAGCTTATTTTGATAGTGTGAAGTCTGTGGAAGAAAATGCTTAGTGTGAATCAAGACTGGAGGCTTGTGAGTTGCAATTAGTCCCTGAAGAAATGCCTCAAATTTTCAGTATTCTTAATTAGTTCTGGTCTTCTACATAAGTGGCATGGTTTGACAGATTGGAATTTTTGGATGTCAGCCATTCTGAAAGCAGGTCAGCCCCATTCAGAAAACAGTATCTAAATTATTAAGGATGGCTTTAGAAACGTAAGTACTAAAACTGTGAAAATTCGAGTCCACATTTGATTATGATGTTTTTTGATTTGTCATATTTTGGACAAAATTTCACACACATCTATGTATACAGAGTTTACTAAAATGAGTCCCAGAGATCCTGGATCACGCTTTGTTTTATTGAAATATTTACTGTAAGAAAATCTGGGTATTTCCTGTATTAGAATAATGAAACGTGTTATTTGAATTGAAGGACAGTATGCAATGTTCCTAAGGAGACAGAAAAAACAGTGAATGTTCATCAATATGAAGTAAACACTAAAAAGAACCGTTTACTTTAACTGTTATGCTGTAAATACAGAGCTGTAAATGCAGCATCCTTTTAGATGAGGAATAATGTACAATTGCTGTATCTAGGTCAGCTCTGCCTTTTTTGCTAATAGGCCTAATTGCCCCTGAGAAAACTCGTTTGTATTTGGACTTATGATAAAGAGACAGTTGTTATCTGTGCGGCTTTTTCGAGTGAGATTAGCAAGCCATGGCTCAAATATTGCGTCCTTTTGTGTAATCAGTGTTCCCCCTTTCAAAAGAAAAGAAACGAAGCGCTAAGTTCTGACAATTCCAGCTGAAACTGAGACGCTTCAAAGATGCTCAGATTTTATAAATTTCATGAAAACAGAGGAGTAAGTTGACATCTGAGTCAGAATGAATAGACATGAGGGAAGGGTTCAGTGCAAGCTTGTGTTGTGTTAGACCTGTGTGAATTTGTGTGAGGAAGGCAGGTTTTGAATGCCTCGGGTCAGAAAGGGTCAGCGGGAGCTCACCTTGTGTTGGAGGGTTTAGCTTTGGGCACTTGCCTTGGTAGGAAATGAAGCTTCATTAGTTCTGCTCGTGGCAGAAAGACCTGCTTATTAACACTGACTCCAGTTAGCAATAATTCTGTCCTAGCCTTCTCTAGATATATATAAGTAAGATGAGAACATTGTAATGAAATGCCGCCTTCATTGTTGTAGCTGAATTTGTTACATGAGCTTTTTCAGATCTACCTTGCTAAAGCTTCTCTTGACTTCCCATTTTGCTCAATACTGCACAAGGCTTCACTGTTCAAACTGGGGTGGTTAGCTAACAAGCCATTAACCTGACTGCTGGAAACAGCAGACAGAAAATGAACTCTGCTTAGTGTTCCTTAATCATGAAGTCCTACTTCTAATAAAGCATTACACACACACACACAAAAAAAGTTTAATAAAATGAAGGTGCAGCTGCACATACAGAATGTTTTTTTTTGTCCTACATTTTTTCAGCCATAAATGTTAATTTATCATGAAAAATAGGGAAAATTGATTTGTTCAGTATATTTGTGAAGAGATGCTCAAGCTAAACATGTGAATCATATCCTTCTAATATAAAGTTTAACCTGTCATTTGTTGTGGTTTTGGTTTGTTTGGTTTATTTTTTTGAACAGGTAAAGAAATTTTGCTTTTTCTGTCTTTTTTATTTTGGTCTCAATATATGTTTTAAAGTGGAAAATGAAAAAATCTTTTGAGTTCTCTAAAGCCTGACTAATGTTTCAATTTCAGTTTCTTGAGGTTAATGCCTTAACCTAAGCTTCTTGCCATTCTGATCAGCTAAAAACTTCTAGACAATTTTGTAGGAGTTGAGCACAAGGGCTAACGTCTTTGCTTGTTTCTTTGCAATTGTTTTCCCTCATTTTCTTTCAAACATGGAATGTTTTACCTTTCCACTCTACTTAGTTTGTAAATGATTGAATTTCTACATATGCAGTTGTAAATGTTTGTGGAAGTCTTTAAAGTGGTCGTCAATACAGTTTCTGAAGACTACACAATTATGAGAAGTCATGTGTAATAAAGTGATACAATATGTTTTTAATTTCTAAGTTGAAGCTAATTTTGGGAAATATTTATTGTTTGGTTTCAGTCAAACCTCAACTAGGTGTTTTTGATAAGTAATTTTGATGAATGGTTATAAAGAATGGGTATGGATGACTCTAGTTCTGAACCAGTACTACAAGAAGGAAACCAGATGACTTTTATAGTAATAAAGTAGGGGGTCCCAAAACAGAGTAATTTATAAGAAAGTAGGAATGACGTTTACATTCCCACTCAGTGAAACAATTTTTTTATTTTTTTATTTTTTGAAAGAAAAGGTATTGGAGCCTAAATTCTACAGATGCTTTTATGCTCTCTTACAAGGGGGTTTTTCTGAGAGTTTAAGCTTGTTGCTAACATCCTGCCATCTCAGTAAGTCTTGTTTGTTACCCCACTTCAATCTCTCTGTCAGTGGGAGGTTTTTAGCAGGTGTGATTTGCCACTTGATATAAACATTTATACTTCTTTGAAAACATCCAAAACCTTTGAATGAAATTTGAAGGAACTAAAATGAATGAACGAAAGATTCATTCTGAGACATTAACAAAATACTTGGGTTTTGAAAGAGAAACAAAGGAAGTAATTTAGAGGGAAATCTGTTTGCATTTTCACGTTTGTTGCGACTTGTGTTTTCGCTGCCACTGTTGGGTGGGAAGTAGTTCTTGTTTTTATTCCTTTTGCTGTTTCCATCTCCTTCCTGACTTGAAAGAGTGGACGTGGGAAGACTCGAATTCCTAACAGAAGTTTTTTCTCATAACATAATTATAGAAAACTTCAGAAGTTGAAAGGAAGTCAGTCAGAAGGCGTTTGACATAATAGAATCCACAAGTTTTGCTGGAGAGTGTAACTTCAAAATACTATAAATAATTATTTTAATTTAAAGGGGGGAAGAGAAATGTCAAATACTCAATGAGTATTTGTCTACTTGGAGTACAGGTATTCTTATTAAGGTATCTCCATACACAGATGCAGACTTCAACTTTTGGTTGCCATATTGCATAGCTCTGTTGTTCACACTCATTCATCATGAGGGCACTTCTTTTTCCTTTCTTTTTAAACTTCAAATTTAGTATAAATCCTGGAAAATAAAGCAGATAGACTGAAATTTGCAGCCTTTTAGTGAAATACAATGTATAGCTTCATAGCCTGTAACTAGCTTAATTTACAAAGTTGTATTATTATTTTACTAATCACAGTTTAATTTCTTTCCCGTAGGAGTTTAAGAAAGAGCATGCAAAATGTAAAGTTTTAGTTTGGCACTAACTGAAGCACAATGCATTAAAATGCTCAAAAATGAGTAAATAATTTTATATTTACTTATAGTGGATTTCTTTGTTTCTTTTTTTTTAAATAAGGTACCAGTATTTTTTGCAAATTAAACAGGACATTCTTACGGGAAGGTAAGACATTTTTGTTGTGTTAAATAAATAAGCTGCAGCTTTGGTTAAGAAAAAGTTAATGCTGGGGGATTTTACCTGCAAATATAATAATATATTAAAAATAAACAGTTAATGCAAGTAGAAGTGTTTATAATAATCTGTCCCGTTTGCTCATAGACTATGAAAAATTAGGCTTTACAAAATAACCAAATTTCGTATGAAATATGTAATTTTATTTGTTTCTCATTTTAAAACCAAAACAAAACAGATTGCCCTGTCCTTATAATACTGCTGCTCTTCTGGCTTCCTATGCTGTTCAGTGTAAGTATAATTAGTACTCCTGTACATGTTAGTACTGAAATATATTAAAAATAGTATTACTCAGTTTCTAAAGGCTGTCATTTGTATACCATT
This sequence comes from Actenoides lindsayi, assembly GCA_025331215.1. NCBI lineage: Eukaryota > Metazoa > Chordata > Aves > Coraciiformes > Alcedinidae > Actenoides > Actenoides lindsayi. Next base: position 19,020 of record WTSP01017467.1, on the reverse strand, counting down.
ATATTGTGTTGTTTGTGGACATGATGCTACTTTTCTCATGATTAAGGAAATATGGTTGGTTGGTTTTTCTCCCTTAGCACGTTGTGCTGAATTAGATAAGGAAAAAATACTGGTCACATGCTCTGCTTTTTCCTTCTTTAGACCCATTCAGTTAAAAAACCCCTCAAAATAACCCTGTTGGATTTCTCTGTATTCTGAAGTGTGGGGTTGTTGGTTGTTTTTTTTCTCTGAGACTGGTACTAAAGCATTGTTTTAGGCACTTAAATATTTTTAACATAGCATAGAGCGAACCTCCAAATAGGTGTGAAAAAGAGAATTCTGGTCAAATCTGGACAAAAAGTTCAATACCCATGTTATCAGTTTTAAGCCATCCGGTGAGTAGGTAAGTCTTCAAGACTGAGATTTAGTCCCCTTCCTCTCCCCATTTTCCTTCATAAACTTAAATTGTTCACTTGTTAAAAAATAGGCAATCAGCAACAACCAATCAACAGATCATGCAGCATTTAATTGAAATTTGTGATTTTCTGTTTTGTAAGCAATCATGATATATCCATCTAATTTCATGTCTTCTGCTGTTAGACTTAGATCTACACTTAGTACTATGTATACTCTGTATATATCAGGAAAAAAATTGAAATGTCCATGGTTTATGCATAATTTTGATAAGTGGCCACCTTTTTCCAGGTCAAATCAATATGTTGATCTTAACAAATCTTAACTTAAACAAAGCTCCAGCTACTTGTAAATAGTTACATACTGCAAGTGCTGTCAGGCCATAGGGATTTGCCTTAGAAGGGATGAAGTATTTGGTAATGAAGCAGGCAATGTGAAAGGTATATAACACTTTAAGCTTTTAAGAATGCAGTATGTATATTTTTCAGATAAGGTAGAAGTGGTAGGTACATGCAGTGCATTGTAGTTGTATTTATGTAAGAGATCCCACTGCCCTTAAGCTCTTTAGTTCTTTAGGGTATTACTGAATTCTCTCTGGGTTTCGCTTTTCAGATTCTTTATAAATATAAGTAAATAGCATATTTGGATCTCACAATGCTATGTTCTCCACAGTGGATTTTATCAAGGCATACGTTCTGTTACATACCCTGATCCCATTTTCCAGTTTTTAAATTATTTAAAATGGGATCTGTTCTGGTGATGCACGTGGCCCAGACCCCTTCTTCCCCTTCCCCACAGTTCTTCCATGCCCCCTGCAAGTGTCCATGGGCCTGTCCGGGCCCCCACGTTGTGCTCTGTTGCTGTGAACTTTCTGGTTGTCACATGTTATGTTACTTATCTGTCACTGTAGATCTGTTACGTGCATTGCAGATATTTAAAGCTGATTTTTTGGGGGATTATAGTGAGAAAACCTCAAAGCATGTGTTTTTAGCAAATGTTGTCATTTGTTGGGTTTTTTTATTATTCTAACAATAAATGTGGTTTTAATTTATTTCTTAAAATTAAGAAAGGGTTAGAAATTATGTAAGTGTTCTTTTCAGTAGTTTGAAGTAGTTTTGTTGTAGGTGTATGTATGCACACTTTTTTCCATACGTACAGTTGAATGTGCAAAAAAATATTTTTCTAATGCTTCTGAACATATCTTAGTACAGTATGAGTTGGTGGGTTTTGCAGATCATAATGAAGTAATAGCTGTGATAAAAATATATGAAGTTTAATCCCATGAAATCAAGCAAAGATGAAATAACAGAAAAAAAATCAAATACCCTGAAGTAAGTTATTTAGTGCTGGCCATTATGACAGCATTTACGAATTAATTTGTGTGTTAAAAATGAAACACTGTATAAACTTTATGGACAAATACCTATTCAGAACTCTTTTTAAATGATCTCTGTGGTATTCACTGAGAATGTGACTGTTTATGCAAAAGGGAAAAGGGGAGTTCAAATGTCTTCTCTATTTTTGTTTGCTGTAGAACATAAAGTATGTGCACTCTCTTGTGAATCTGGGGGCATTGCACAATGCCTAGTACATCAGTGACAAACAATAACCTCTCTTTTTAATATTTTAGCCGAGCTGGGAGACTACAACCATTCAGAAAACTTGCCAGGCTACCTCTCAGACTATTCTTTCATCCCTAGCCAGCCTCAAGACTTTGAAAAAGAAATAGCAAAATTACATCAGCAGCACATGTAAGGAGTTACAGCAGAAGATATTGACTGACTTTGTCAAATCCTGACTGCTGGTGCTGTGCTATTATATAAAAAAACTGAGTATTTGAATATTTGTCTTAAAGGTTTCTGGGGTTTTGTTTTGTTTTTTCTTTGTGGTTTGTTTGATTTTTTTGTTTGCTTGGGGATTTTTTGTTTAGTTTTTTGTTTTGTTTTTTCTTTTTAAAGGGTGTTTAATGTAATCTATTTTTTTTAGATATATATTGTATAATAATTACTACTGATACACTGCACAGATAGAGTATCTGTGACAGAATGACAGGGAAAATAAGTGAGAACATGAACATATTTGTGTGTATTGCATAGGGTATTAACTTAGCAGGATATAATTTCTTCAAGAGGTTTTTTCAGTCTTTCAGAACGCTCTAGGCATAAAGGCTTTGTTTTCATGCTGCTCTCTATCAGTAACAAGAGTTACTTTAGAAGTGACAAAAGTCCTTTTCTTCAATATTTGTTCTTTCCTGTCTGTAAGTCTGTGGCCTTTTACTAAAGAGGAAAAGGCAATGAAGCAATGGAAAATATTTTTTTTTTCAGTGTGTAAAATTGTGGTACTCTTTCAGTGATGGTTCTCTGGTATTTTAGAACTTAAGTGCTTTTTGTTAAATTTAACCAAATGTAAGTTATGTTTGCAAAACAGTTGTTTAATTGGGGCATGTTGTTGGCTTTAGAAACTGCTGAACATTACATTTCAGCCAGTGGCTTAGCATATCCTGTTAGGTATGGTAAAGAAAGTGAATTGATAGTAATTTAAACTTTGAAGGTGAACCTTGGGGAGAAATTGCTGTTACCAACACAAAATACAGGACTGCAAAGTAATTTCCAGGTTCTAGAGCTCCACAGACATTTAAATGATAGCAGTGCATTAGAAATAAAATTGCATGCATTTCCAAGCTGTGTTGCGTGCTCTTGACAAAACGTTGTCTGTGGGGAAGCACAAGGTTTTTCTTGTTAAAATTTTTGGGTTCTGGTATGTTTATGGTGAGAAAGGAAATTCAGATTTCAGGGTAGGGGTGTGAGTGGCAAAATGAATGCAGGCTTTCTGTTTGAACTCACTGGAGAACCTGATGTGGGGGTTATGTTAGGATGTTTCTGATTTAGCTTCTTTATTTCAGAGGGTTGTCTCCTGCAGAAGCAGAGTTCAATTATCTCAATACAGCACGTACCTTAGAACTTTATGGAGTTGAATTGCACTATGCAAGGGTAAGTTTTAAATACACAACTAAATCCATTTGATTAGAGTGCAGAGATACTTCATGAAAAACATGCTATTTAAGTATGCTTACAATAGTGTGTGGTTTAGAATCTCTCCTTTCTTTGCTCAGACTGCAATTTCCTTTCAGGTAGGAATTTAAGTTGCTGGTTGCTTGTAGTGTAATAAACATGAAGCCAGTCTGTTAGTGTTGTTATTTGTAATAAACTGTTGGAATGCTCTATAGTGTGTATTTCTGCGAAGTTGGTGGAAGACAAAAGATCTAACAAATTAAAATTCTGTGTTTGGTTATGGAGTGCTCAGAGCAAACATTCAGGCTTCTCCTAAACAGGATTGAGTAATTTAATTCTTATTTGTCCTTCTAAAATATATTTCTTTCCATGTTAATTGAGATTGATTTTACTATGGTGTTTGTGTCTTTAGAGAGAGAGGGATAAGAAAGAATATTTTCTATATAAGGATAAGAATGAATATTTTCGAAGATACTTATATTGTTTTTCAAGTCATTTTCTCTTTTCTTTTAAAGGATCAGAGTAACAATGAAATAACAATTGGAGTGATGTCAGGTGGAATACTAATTTTTAAGAACAGAGTACGAATTAACACCTTTCAGTGGTAAGGACAGCTCTTTAAGCTAATGTTTTTGGTTGGGATTTCAAAATGTATTTTTATCACTACCAGTGTCACATGCTTTAAAAAAGACTGAAACTTAGCTGCAGCACATCACGTTGAAATTATTTACTCCTTGCTACATTACAGTTACTTTTAGGATGGTTTTGCCCTGTTCTGCATTCTGTGCTGCTAAATGATAGTGGTGTGAGCTACAGTGAATTTGAATGCATTTTGTTCTTCAGGAGTTTAAGCTTCTTTTATGTGTAATTGGCTACATAGCCAGGGCCAGGGTTACAGGCTATCTGTCAGTCTTTAAAGAGTCAACTGAACTTAAAACTATTAACCTAGGGGGTGATTGCTCTTACCTGTTTTGTCACATATAACTCGATTGTTCTGTGTGTGTTAAATTTCATGTAGGTGTGGCAGTTGAGAATAATGGAGGTGGAGCATTCAGGATATTGTCATCTCTTCATCCATAGATAACTATTTGTATGATAAGGGTCAAAAAGTGCATTTATTGCAGAAAATACTGTCCTTTATTTCTCCTCTTAACTACGAGTATTTAAAGCTCTTTTGTAAACATGGAGTTATCCTCATTAAATATATTACTCTAGTTATCAGTCTTGTTAAGTTGGGATCCTGTTCTTATTTATTCATACAAGAAGGGAAAGATCTGAGAGAAACCCTGTTCTGCACTATAACTTCTATAGTGCTCTGCTCTGTAACTTCTCTAGTGCTCCCCAGAAGTTATGTCACCTTCCCTAATGCTTTTCATTCCTTCAGAAGTAACCTTCCCTCGGTTTCCAGTGCCTGTTGGAAATCTACTTTGACAGTCTTACTTACGACATATGTTGCTGGGTATGCTAGAACAGCATTCTGAGTGGGTGAAGTCAGCTGTAGAGAAATATCATAATAGACATTAGTTTACCGTGCACAAAAGCTCTTCGCTCTAGAAAAGTAAAGAAAAGTTTTGCATTTTCATTTGCTGCTGATTTTGCGGGTTCATTTGCTGCTGCGGTGTGCGCTGGGGCAATGTGCCACTGGACTGGAGTTCTAAAGTTCTTTCCTGGTCTGTTGTGTTCATATAAACAAATTAAACTGATTACCACAATTGAAACTAGAAAAAAATTTTGTCTGAGTTCAAACTGATCCGGGCAACTGACACCTTTGGGTTAGCACAGGGTAAGATCCTTTGCCTATACTCAGTGACTTGTTTTCACTTAGTAAATTCCCTTGCAGAGATTGAAGGTGTCAATCACAGTCTGTCTTTCCTGCAAGCCACTCAATGGGTTTCTCAGAAATTCTGGGTTTCTGTGCTAAGCTTAGTCTTGTGTTTAGTTGTAGGATGTTAATGTATTCTGTGGTTTACCATGTTGGGAAACACTGTGAATGGTAAAATTTGAGCAGATTTTCAGAGAGAAAGAAAAACCAAAGCGATGACCTAAGTGTTATCCACAGCCAGATACAATTGAGTGTGATCAACCTTTTGCCTGTAAGCGCTGAAAGAAAAGTAAGGCTGAGGCAATTACAGAGCATGTAAATTCAGTCTCCATGGTTATTTGGGTAAATTAAAACTGAATCTAGCAGTGATAAGTCTGGAACTACTGTACTAGTCAGTCAGACCTGCCTTTTACATAAGTGATACTTTTTAAGTAAAATATCCATCTGTTAAGAGTTTTGAAGTGTTAGAGCCATTTCTGAGTTAAGGCTGCATTGTAATTGCAATTCTGTAATAATCAGGAAGGTTTTAACTCAGGCTGCTTTTACTGCTGTTATTTTTGGAAAAACAGTAATAGTAGAAATAGGTTCTGTAAAACATACTGTTAAATTACTGAGTATGTACAGTGTAAGTCATAATTAAGCTACATGTCCCTGCTGGAAACTAGAGGTTTCTGTGAGCTTTGCTTCATATTGTTTGCTTGCCAGGGATGCTGATCTAAATTCTTAGGGTGGTTTTTGTGTGTAATTACCTAAACAGTTCTTCTTTGTATTCAACCATATCAGCTGACATCAGGGATATTAATTTCTTCCTGTGAAGACTATACTACCAACATGATTGGTCTTTTAAAAAAAAAGACAAAACCCCACCAAAACCCACAAAAACCAGCTACACAAGAAAAAAAACCCCACACCACCCCATTTTGTCCTATTATAGGCTTGCTTTTGCTGTGAGTAAGGATCAGAAATGTTAGTTCTCACACTATAACTCAGTAGTAGACCTGTTACCTTTTCTTTTTATCTGTAGTTGTACAGCTGCTCCAGTGACACCAGCGCTGATACTTTCTTCTTGCTTCCACTTAGTCTTGCTCCCATGCACCTGGAGATGTATGATGTCTTTGCAGTACTTTATGGCTGCTATGAATGTTTAGATCTCCCTTTTTCAGTACTCCTTAGCTGAGTTTTGAGACAAATGGGAGGTTAGACATGCATGTATGTGGGAAGCAATAAAGGTTTAGCTATATTGCTCAGAGAAGAATCAAGTCAAATGTCTTTGTCTCCCTCTTAATTTGATAATATGTATAAATTGCGTATTATGAACCTTACGATCACGGGGAGAAATGAAACAGGAAGGAAACAAGGCAGGAATAAGGCAAAACAGAGGAAGACCACCTTCTATCCAGTGTGTCCTAACTTCATTTTGTTGTACTGTGGGTAATCCCTCCTTTCCGCAAACTGTGCTACCAGACACAGATACCTGGGAATCTAGGGAGTAGATCTTGCCTTTGAAGACCAAAAGTAGAAGAGCATGGAGTACCTCGGTCTTTCATTTGTTACTAGTTACCTGTTCAGCAGTGGAAACACACTTTGTTTTTGCCTCTCTTTTGCAGTCAGTGTGCCCCGAAAAACTTTGTTGCCTTTCACATCCTTTACCAGTTGCAACTGTAGCTGCAGTTCAGATTTCCTAGTTTTATCTCTGAAAGTCTACCTAGTACTAGTGTTTTCCTTCTTGGTCGTCCAATCCTGCTTCCATATGCTGTATACTTGTGTTTGACAGCAGTTCTGAGTTCATCCAAGTTGGCCTCCTCCCATGCTTACGCAAGCACAGAATTGTTCTGGATCAATTCTTGAACAAGCTATTGACAGCCTACTGACAAATGAATAGTCAAAAGTTTGGAATCTAACAAAAATGGAGCAAAAATGTATTGGTCAGTAAGTATAAAAAATTACTCAGCTTTTCACATTGGAACACAAAGCCTACTTCTTGGGGAGCTAACAGTGCACATGAAACAAAATACAAATAGGAAATAGCCTTGTGGTGTGAACCTAAAATAACACCAGGAGTAGCCACAAGTGTGATGCCACCTCAGGTATCATTGTTCTGTGAGCTGGTCAGCGCTTCCTTATCTCGACTAGCATGTTTTCACGCCTCTTCTAGCAACAAGTAAAGAGTCTCCGCATGATTCAAACCTGTGACAGAGCAAGCTTGGTTGTTGGAAATATTCTAGATGAAGTAGGAATATGCATCAGAAAAAGCTGACAGACATTGTGTTGGTCAGCTTTACAGGCTGGTCTTCCTGTTAATTGTGGCTTGCTACTGAATGAAGTCCCTAAGAGGGAAAGGTGAGCATGGTCCTCTTTTAGCTGGCCAGAAAAGTATAAAAAGCCTTATTTCTTCCACAGGCAAAAGGAACACATGTTCAGCTTGAGGGATATGGAAACCATCTTTCTTGAGAAATTAACTCCACAGCCTTTTTTGTTCTTGATTTATGACCCTGAGATCTATGAAACCATGCAGTATCTTCCTTTATAACATCTGCATATTTATTACAACTAACATGGTAAGGGAAGCATCTCCCTTTTATTATAAGCTTTTAAAAGGGAAGAGATTAAGTTGCTGGTGAAATTGATGCTATAGGTGCAGCAACAAAGCTGCAAACCAAGGACGAAGCGTGGCAACCACACCTACTTGATTTTACATTTGTTGCTTTAGGGAACTGACAGGGCAGATAATTTTTTGATTTATACCTATTTCTGAGAAGCAAGACCTAATGATTATCAGGTAGTTCACCTGTGTCAGGCAACAGCTACATCAAAAGCCAACAGTTAAACTACAAGACGAAATTAACTTCTGTGTGGAGTTCCCCCATGAGGACAGCTTTAAACTGAGCTAGCAAATTCTGGGCATGAGTCGGCATGGTTCCCACAGCCATTGAATAAATCTCTTTATCTTTTAACTAGAATAAACTCACATATCTGAGGTCTCTTAAGGCCCTCTGGAATAATATTACAATGATTCCTATATTTTAATGCAGATAATCGATTGTTCTGACACAGGTAAGAATCCTAGGTGAACCTTTTACTTGTATTTACAAAATAGTGTCCCATCAGAGATTTTGAGTTCCTTTCATGATGCAATCTTTACCTGATTCTACTTTTTAACTGCATTGTTTGCATGACAGGAATTAGGAAACAAAACTTCCATAAAGATACACAGAAACTTAATGACAGAAAAGCTAGATATGGTTTGGTGTACTGAAAATTTCTGTAAGAATCACAGCTCTCTCTGGGCAAGGAATTAGAGAAAGAACTGTAAAGATAGGCTCATTGTTAGCCAATTATTAAAGATAAGCCCTGAAACTTAAAGAATTTTGAACTCTACAGAGTAACACTGCAACTCTTTCTGCCATGATTTAGGCTGTCTTTAGAAATGGCAGCTTAGACCTACTTTTATTAATATCATTCAAGAAAGTAAGGAAGTACAAGTCAGCTAAGTGGAAAAAGAACTGAGGGGTTTTTTTACTATCCTTTCCTGAATTGAAAGTTTCCCAACTTATCCCCAGAAAACCCTTGGAGAGGTTTAAGAAAAGCCAAAAGGAAACTGTTACTGAGCCTCCCGTGCTGAGAAGTCAAAGAAGCCCAGCTGATCCAAACAAAGGATTCTTTACGTGCTAACCAAAAGAGAGATTCAGCAGGTGGTCACAGTGCTTAGGCTCTGTGAAAAGAAACTGAAAAGGCAGAACTACATCAAGCTGCATCTAGCATGGACGTGACATGACTGTTGCATTTCACATTTAACATAATGGATATCTTCAGCCAGAATAGCCAAATCCATAGCATTTTTGCTTTCCAAAGAGCCTGAAGGACTGCCCTTTCTTGGAAGGAAGCAGCAACTACCATAAGACTATAATAATATCTCACACTTGCTCTATAGAAAGAACTTTTCTACAAGGAAATAACTTGCTGGGTTAAAACATATTTCAAGAAAAGATAAATCATTAAACATTTTGGATCTTCCATTTACTTTGCCCTTTCCCAGCTCTGTAACTACTTCTTAACTGTCCTAAGTGTCTTGCATCCTGAAGTAATTGTAACTGTTAAATGAAAGAGCTAAGATCACAAACATTATCATCTATCACTTTCTTAAGACCTTTGGCAAAAGGACTTGGCAGACTTTGGGAAAAATAGCATCTTAAGCCATTACAGGAAGATTCAGTAACACCCTCAGATCCCTTCTCTGTATGTATCTATGCAAGCCAACAAGTTCAGTGGGAGGCTGATAGGAAATGACTTAGACAGAGGGTATCTTGTAAGTCCTTCCCTTCTTTGCAAATTGAAAGAGGGAAGGGAGGAGAGAGTAGCAGTCTTTTCTTCCAAATCCCAGGAAGAAGATTCATCCTTTGTATGCAAAGTCTCAGGGGATACAGCATCTGTCTAGCATGCAGTGAACCAGACATCATCTTACTCCACTTCTGAGGCGATTTGAGCCCATATCTAGTAGGAAAATGCCCCAGCATAATGCCTTATGCTAGGCAAGGAGTATATTTAGTCCTTGTTGAAGCAGATTCATTTTGCATGAAATACTATTCTCTAAACCAGAGACAGTACAAGCAAGAGTGATCTATCTTGTCTAACAGTTACAGCACACACTGAGCAGCCCCTGGTCTCATAAAGATGTCAAAATTTATATTGACTACACTGGTGGCATCTGTGCCTTTACAGTTCTAGATTCTTTGGGCATGCTTACATTATTTGCTTGGCATTCTCCATCTATTTTTATGAACCAGGTACACGTATGGGACAGTGTAAATGACCAATGCTAGTTTTTAACCTTATCAGTTAATTTACAGTGACTCACATGAGAGTTTAAGCTTGATGTTTGCAGACTGAAATCTTCTATTGATCTGCAAAAGGGAAAACCATATTTTTTTCCCTTATACAGCATATATGCAGACACCACTCTTTATCTGCAGAAACCAGTTCTTGAAGAGAGTTTACTTCCTTTTTCTGTTCAACTGAAATAATGATGCCCAATGCATCAGTATGAAGTTGATTTTTACACTATACAAAACTATACAAACTGTCCTGAGACCAACAATTAATTTGGCATGCACCACCAACAATGTCACTTATGGCAACTCAGAGTTCTCAGCTGGCAATAAAACTAAATCAGTTTTCATCCCTTTTCTAATTCCAATCCTATACTTGTTACTGTTCAAAGCTAAGAGCAAAGAGCAAATAATCAAGTGACACTGAAAACAGCATGAAAAAAATCACCATAAAATCCAGTGCTCAGAGACAGTGATGTCTCAGATGGTGCTGCTTAGAATCAGACCACTAGTTTCTCAGCTAATTCTGCATTTTCTATTTTGAAAGATTCCACATTTATTTTGATGCATTGTGCACTGATTCCAGAGAATGGAAAAAAAAAATATTATGGGCCACCTTCTCCATTATCTGACCATTTCTGTAGTGATTTAAATCTGTATTAATCGCCATTTAGCATTTTGAAAATGTTTTTCACAGACAGGAACCAGTATGAAAGAAAAAAAGCTAGGAGAAGAGCAGGCCTTGATGACTTATGACCTGGTTGCAATTCCGTATAAAATATTAGATATGACCTGCTTGTAATTCCATATAAAAAGTTAGAGAACTATTGTATAGAAAAAGGAAAGCCTTAAAAAAGGACAAGAGTTGTAATGGGAATAAATATAGTTATGTGAGCCAGATCAAACCAATTTCTGCTGCTGAAAGTCTGATCAGAAAAAAAAAAATGAAGCTAAAGGTCTGCTGTTGCCCTTCAACAAATCCAGCTTGAGGATAAAATTCATGCCTGAATGCAGAGAGGCAATTTTTAAAAGTCAAAGTTTGATTTATTGTTCTCTGAAAGGTTGTGTAAAGCTTCTTACTGAAGATGTCAAAGTTACACAAAGGTGGTTTATATGATTAAGGGCAATCATAGTTCTCAAGGACTCCTAGAAGATACAGGCACAGCTTGGGCTTGTGTCTTACTGTAAATTTTATCTTGTTCCGTTCTGAAGAATAGATGGACCTTCTTAAGTTAATTTGTTCAACATTGCCATAACAGACACACATGATCCAGCAGTAGTACAGGTGCAGATTTGCAGTATATGATACACACAGATTCTGCTCTCGTCTATGATAATGTCAAATCAAGTGAACAAGATTTAAGAAAGCTGAGATATAACACTCTTTAAGAAACTGTAGTTAATAAAAAAACATCAAAATAAAGCCATTCTTTGGCCATTCTGCTCTAGGACAGAAAATCTATAACACATCTTATAAGGCCTTAAAATATGTCCCTGCAATGACAAGGAAAAGACAAGACCAAATTAGAGCAAACGTTCACATCTTTCTGGCAATCTCTCTTAGGCTGCAAATATCAGCTGAATTTAGGATCTCATTTATTTTAAGGAGATTAGTTAAGGTAGAAGGGGGGTGGATTTGCTTGTGGGTACATAATGTAGTTCTGTTGTGTTGTAAATCAGTGTAGCTCCAATTAAATTTGGGGAAAGCATTTCTGACCCTTAAACATGATTTTAATTTTGTCTAATCACAATGGCTTCAACTTTTTAACTAAGTGTATATATGTAAAACATATATGTATATATATTTACTCAAAGTTTTTTCCTCCTCATATTGCAGCTTTGCTTGCTTACATTACTCACGTTATCAGAAGTCTCAGTTCAGAACTTCCTGGCTTCTGGTAATTTCAGGTTTTATTTTATTGTGGTGCTTCTGTTTTATTTTTATGGTTTTCCAGAAATAAATGATAATGAAATAACAGAACTTGGAGATTGAAGAGAAGCTTGGGCTGTGGGCTTGCAGTGTCTGATGGTGTCCCATACTTTACTTTGGCCAAAGTACATTACTTCTGCGGACTTGGGGCCACACAAACCAGTACAGCTCCTCCCAAGCTTTCTCAAAGGAATAGGGGACTTAACATAAATTTCATCAGAAGGCAAAATATTTTTTTTAATTATTTAAAATTTATTTATTAATGAGTTAACAGGATGAATATTAATTACTCTATTAATATGTTGAGTCATAAATTGCTACTACTGACACAATTACCTTCTAGCAAACAGTCTTTTCTAAAAAGTTAATCTCTGACTCTTTTGATAGATCCTAAGTATGTATTAACTGTTCACTGAAAAGATAAAAGACATTACAGAAGGCAGAGTGTTACGGGATACAATGAATGCTTATTTTGAAATTATGTTCCTTAATCCAGTAATGTAAAGCATATTGTACTCTTATCAATTTAACATGAAACAAACAAACAAAAAAAAAGGCAGCTGTTTGTAGCCTGTATTAGGTTATCAACCACAAGTTAGATGTCTTCTCTAGAGAAGAATGCTGTGTAAACTAACATATGAACATTCAGCTCAAGAGTGAACATTTTTTCAAATGCAGCAATACATGCCTGTATTATGTTCCTAACAAGCTCCCAAAATGAGAATTAAGTAATGCCATAGCAAAATATGATAATATGATACATTAGCCTATTCATAGACACACAAAATTCCTCATAAATTTCACTGGTAGAACAAGTTCCTACAGGTTTCCTACAGCACCTACTTCACGCATTTTTTTGAGGCCTTCACTTCTGGGTTGAAAAACAGCAGCTAATGAACACTGAAGTGTTATATTGTGTAAGTTTAGGGAGTAAAGAATCCGTAACAAAGGGCAGCTGAAGAGGAATTGTGGTAGACAAAATTTGTAGCCATTTGTTTCACCATCCAAACCACTTCATAAAGGACTTGAATTTCTAGAAGAGATTGTCTATTCAATTTCACATTCAGACCCTCTTTAAATTGACATTTGCCAGCATAATAGTGCAAAGTTATGTTGTAGGTGTAAGAAAAGTCTGACTTTAGCTACTGAGTCATATCAGAGTTGGTTCTAGGAGGTGTGCCATTGGTGTATAGTTAAAATACCATCATAACCATAACTAACTTTATTAAAAAATTCAGGTCCCAAGAACCCTCTTATAAATTCTGAGAAAATAAAGTTCTGTTGCCACTCAAACAATAAAGGGCCATCAAAGCTCCCAAATGTTTGCAATAGATGTTGTGATTAAACATGGAAAAGAGGCAACTGTATTGATAACAATCATAGAAGCATAGAATTAAAGAATGGTTTGGATTGGAAGGGATCTTAAAGGTCATGCAATTCCAACCTCCCTGCCATGGGCAAGGACGCCTCCTGTGTCACTAGACACAGTGAAGATAGCAGGTTAAATAGAAGGGCTTTTCTTTTGGCATAAATATATGTTTGAATTTAAAAAATGCTCTGATTTAATTTGCAAAAGGACATTTTAATCTTGTTTTATGTTACATCGACTTAATTAGAGATTGTAGACACAAGTAAGTATTTATAAACTGTATCATTTTAATTGACAACCCTTCTTTTTGAAGTATTGCTTCTACCCTGCTAGAATGCTGGTTGCTATCAAAGCCAGTAATTTTCCTTATTAATGTAAAATATTTGTCATTAATTTCATCTGGGAAACTTGATTAAGAATGGACACAAGATCTCTCAGCATGAGTTTTTTTTTAAAGCATGTTCAAATCACTCTCCAACAGCAGCTATTCAACAAGGTAGCACTGTTCAGCTCAGTGAGCTAAATTCTTGATAACGTTAGCTGCCTTACTATTCTGGGAAAATCCCCTGCCTTATCTATTACTGGAATTACTCAAGTTTTTAATGCAGCTGGCCTTGGTGTGATAATAATAATCACATGCAAGTTTATCTGTAAGACACTGAAGTACACTTTCTACCCAATATATAACTGGTGAAGCTTTAGTTAATGTATCTGCTTCAACATAATGTATCCACTTCAGGAAACCTGGGCCAGCTGGAGGGAGTCCAAGTAAGAAAGAGAGTGGCAATTAGGAAACAGGACCTATAAAAAACAACCCAAAAAAAGAAAAGAAAGAAAGAAAAAAAAAGTGTTCTTTGAAGAAAAGAATTTTGAGGAGCAAAAAAAATGATGATTTCTGAATATTTAGGAGATTGATGCAAAAAGAAAAAAAAAAATAAATCTGATTTCTGTGTCCAGTATGCAACTCATTAATATACTGCAGTTAAGTGACATTTAAGGTAAATGTTGTTGTTTTTTTCCTTAGATAAAGTAATCCAGTATTTTACATAAACTGCTATGATGATACTGCAATCTTAATTGCATTCAGAAAAATCACATGCCAAAAATTATGTATGTACAACTGATCCTGCCTTTGGGCTATAGACTAAGACTTCCTGACCTGTTATGACTCTCTGTAGACCTTTTTTTTTTTTCTTTTAATTCTTGGCTATCAAGATATTTACAATAAACTTAGCTCCTTCTGTAAAGGCTCCTGAATCTGTCATGCTGTTGACAGCCACGACGATCAGAAGTGTAACACTTGTAAAACTGGAACGAGAAATCCCTTACCTCACTGAATGTCAGTGAGAATCTCCTTAAAAGTGACCTTGTGATATGATCCTGACAAATCACAGCCATATCTGAAACGGAAAGGTGATTTTATAGTGAACTTTATTTTAGCATGGTGACTTCCTACTGTGTAACAAAAATAAAGTGCATGATGTAGCCAAAATGCCATCAACTTCTACAAGGCCAAAACCACAGTAATATTTCATTTATTATCTGTTTACTGCTTTATGGGTTTTGAATGCTGAAATTCATAAATCATGGCAAGGTCAGCTTCATTCTCTTAAGTATACAAATAATCTATATAATGTAGTTCTTCTTAGACTATCCACGTCCAAAAAGAAAATAATCTTGGACTAAATTATTTTAATTTTAGAACAAATTCTATTTGAGTGCACACTATGTACATGTACTTCTTCTACAAGTTATCTGAGCCTAGATTAACTTGGGCAGCTAAACTCTGCACATAGAAAAAAATGTTGTATTTTGAGAACAAAAAGGACATTACAGCATTCTAGATAATCCAGTAGGCTTTTTTTAAAGTTTTTCCTCCAGTTAGCTTTCTTCTGTTCTCCCTAGTTTTACACTAATTCATTTTTATTCTAAAATGGTTTACAACGTAGGATGAAAACAAAAATAAATACAGTGGCTTTGGATTTAATAAATTAGTAAGAAGGTCTATAGGTCTGGTTACCTTCACTGAAGCATTGTTTTGTGCTGCACAGGTGCTTCAACGGACTGACCATGTGTAACTAAGAATTCCTTCAGAGAGGAACAAAACCTCCCTGCTGCTTTAACCTGTTCTTACGTTACTAGCTCAGTCTCAGTGCTGGAGATACGGCAGGACCACTCCTTTCTCCCTTGACACTGGATTTCTTTGTGGTTGTTACTGGCAACTGTTCCTGTTTCAGTCTCTTGTGAACTGAGGCTGGGGTAAATGCTGTGAATCAGGTACCTGTCCTGCAGCTTTCCCTCGTCAGCATTTAGATGTCAGCAGAGAAGAGAATCTGCCTCTGATTTCTGTTATTGCCAGAGATTGAACATGACATCATTAAATCTGCAAAGACTGACTTCTAAGGGAGCACCGATTCTCTTCCAATTCAAGATCCTCCCACACAGTTCCTTATCAGTTTATACACCTTTCTTTTTACTCCTGAGATTACTACTACACGCTCCCTGCAGGAATAGGGAATTACTTGTGTTCATCTTCTGGGGCCTTATAGTTCCTCAAATAATTTTTTCTGAACTGACTCATTACCTCATTCCTTCCATAGTTACTTGTATGGGGAAAAAAAAAAAAGGCCAGAGATGCTATAAAACACTCTCAAAAGGAGAACTGGGTATGCAGATGGTGGTCTTACATAAACACTGTACAGGCATAAACAACAAACATGGAGGCCAAGGCAACTGCCAGCCCAATCCAGTACGGATTTATCAGAAAGAAGAGGGAGATAACAATGTTGGCCTCTCTCACCTCAGCAGTGGTGGATATGGTAAACCAAGGGATCAGATCAATAGATCCCATCAAGTTCACACAGATCCCCTCTTCCCTGCAGCACTCAGGATAGGTTTGGTGGTCTACTACCCATCTTACTCAGAAGGGGTCTACTACTACCTTTCCCATTTAATTCCTTACATAGAGCACTTTGATTTGCTTTGTCAATTACTCCCACAATAAAAAATTAAAAAAAAATAAATTGCATAGAGCTCTATATCTAGGTTTTATATCTTTCCCATCACTACCATCTAGAACTAATTTCAGCTACTTCTTGTTTCAGCTAACATCTTTCCAGAATGCATTTCTGCTTATGAAATAAAAAGGCTCAGAAGGGAAGTATGAGTCCTAATCTTTGCAAAGAACAAGTATTTGCTGCTCAGTCAATCCACCACACTTACTGTTGTTTGTGACTCTGGCAATGACACACACAGTGCCCTGTTACTTTCTTAGTGGGCCAGAAACTAAATGCATGTGTCAAAAATACTGTCCCTATCTCTAGCAATTTGCAGTTTAAAACATGTTATTGCATGATAAAACAACAGCTGGAGATGTTTCCACCTATACTGAAATCTTACTTGTTTAGAAAGTGAACATTTATTGTTTGCAAAGCACTTAGAATGAAATAAATGCAATATAAATGATAATGAGAAGGAATCTTCTCCCCTGAATTGTTCTATAGAATTTTCCTTCCTAAAGTACTGAAGCAAAAATATATCTGTAACACCTATGGTAACCATGGAGATTATACCAGGCAACATGCATAATGATTCAAAACGTAGCCTCAGACAAATGTTCTTTGTCAGCTGACTGGATTATTACAAAGAAGGTTTCCCCTAAACAATTTGCAGAAGCAGGATAGATGTGGTGAATTTCTCAACCCTTCTTTTTGTCAGGGGAAGGGGAAGTGTCAGTACTGTTGTATGGGCAGCAGACTAATATTGTGTTCAGTTTGAAAAGACCCAGCTTCCCAGGTTATTGGTAGTTTCAAGTCATAGGTATGATTTGCTGAAAATATTTAAGTGAATAATCACATCAGAGCAACTAGTCTCACCACATTGCCTGTACAACATAGAAGATGGCCAGGGAGACATATAGTTACAGAATAAATAGGCAACAGTTCTAATTAATTTTGACTTGGGTTTTCTTCATTTTGTTTGGGTTTTTTTTTTTTAGACTACATACAAATGTACAAAATCTATTTTAAAAACAATTCATGTATAATCCTAGAAATACCAAGATTTCAGTGATTTGAGTGTTAGCTGTAAAAAAGCATCCCTTCACATTTGGCAATATTTCTTTCTCTGCATATTCCTTCTCTGCATGGATGTCATCAAATAGTAAATAACTCTCAGTCCACCAGCTTCTAATGCAGGAAGCATATTGATGCAGTTCTTAATCTGATACAATCTATAACACAGAGGAAAGAATTACTGCAATCAGGACCTTTCCTAATAAACAAACTTGAAAAGATAAAGTCACTTTTCTACCTTGGGGATTAACTAAAACCTGGTGTTTTGCAGTTGTTTGATCTATGTGGAAAAACCAACGATGATGATGCAAAGATGATGTCAATCTGTTAATTTACAAACAATATAGAAAACTTGGTTTACTTTAAGACAGAAGAAATTCAGAAAATATTTCTCTTTTATGCAGTTCTGAAGTACTCGGCTGTTGCTCAGAACTACACACCTACTTTTTTTTTTTTTTTTTTTTTCCTGCCTCTGTAACTTCTGTTTTCCAATTCTTGGCATTTTTTGCCAACTCTGAAATTACAGATTATAGTAAATGTCTTTCCAGTTCCTCCTCCTCCATTTTATTTTGTTTTGCCAACAAGTCATTGTTTCACCTATCACTTTTATAAAGCTGCATTGCTTTTTTTTTTATTATTTTTTCCCCCATTTATTTTAAGTGACAGGCCTTTTTTATGCTCTCCAACTTCAAAATGCAGTTTCACCCAGCCATCAATGGAAAGAGGCAGAAGGCAATTAATTCATTCCCTTTCTCTTCTGTAGGAGGCTACAAAGAGGCCCAATGGGAAAGCAGGAGTTATCACAACTGCTTAACCTATCGCTTCTGTCCCAGGGGCTCAGAACCCTCCGAGTTCAGCGGTAATAATGAATTCCATCAGAGGAATGGAACCCACCAAAGTGGCTGTTACCGTGCCAAAGTGCTGACAAATTTTACCCCACATATTCACTCTAACCTCAGTCTGTGGAATTTAAATAGGTTAGCATTTAAATCTAGAAAAATTGGGCCATATTAAGGCGGATCAAAAAGGTATGTTCTCCTTTGCAGGTGGCAAGACAGCTCTGACTGGCTGTGTGATTAGCGATGTCAGAAGCAGACAGAGAGAATTTGGATTTGGGAACTGTGAAAAGATTTGAATGTAGAATATCAGTAAATGTAGCAATAGCCGTTATTTGATGTCTGTTTGGTTTTTCCGGAGCAGCTGAAGCTGCTGTGTGGTGCACACACGACAGTACCGCAGTGCGAGGACTTAAGAACTCAGCGCCCCCAACACTTCAGAGGACAAGCCGGGACGTTTCCGTTCCTTTGCGTTCTGAACTCAGAACGATTGACTTCTGCATCCAGCTGTAGAATTTACACTGAAGTACAGAGTCCTTTCTCGCTACTTGCGGGTGAGGCCGGAGCCTGTAGGGTTTGGGGCCCAGCCTCCGGGCGGGGCTCCCCACAGCACTCGGGGGTGACCCAGCCTTACAACAGCTCTCCACGGCCCCTCTCCCTCACCGACAGAGACAGCAACGGGGCGAGCCCGTTCCTGCCGCTTTCTGGCTGCTCCCTCAGCAGGGCCGGGCCGGGCCGGACCCCTGGCAGCAGCCCCCCC